>JAVIAB010000059.1:77632783-77775883 GCA_032433765.1 Megaustenia siamemsis | reverse complement strand
TCACATTTCCCACATCACAACACATTTCCCACATCACAAAACATTTCCCACATCACAACACATTTCCCACCATCACACATTTCCCACTTCAAAACACACTTCCCGCATCACAAAACATTTCCCACATCACACATTCCTACTTCACAAACATTTCCCACAATAATTACTATTAAGGGGATGTGGTAGCATTGTGTCACTAGTTTTGCCTCAAAGCCTCGATATCCGCACCTGTCAACTTGACACAATTGTCTTTGGCATCTTCTTCTTCTACCTTTTCAGCTCCCAGTGGGCATAGGTCTTCAACAAACACTTTCCAAGTCGTTCTGTTCTTACTATTCTTTTAAGATCATTCCATGTCTTCCCCATCATCTTCATCTCTGCTTCCATCTGTCTTCTCCAAGAATATCTTGGTCTTCCTCTTTGTCTTTTTCCTTGGGGGTTCCAAAAAAGGGCCTGTTGTGTAATATTCTCATTTGACTTCCACAGTGTGTGTCCTGTCCAGCGCCATCGTCTTCGCTGTATCTCTTTATCCACTGGTTTTTGACTGGTACATTTGCATAATTCTAGCTAGTGATTTTGTCCTGCCATTTCCATCCTTTTATTCTGCGTAAGCATCCATTAATGAAAGTCTGTATCTTCATGTTTGTCATTTTTGTTCTTCTCCATGTTTCACAGCCATATAATAGGACTGACTTAACATTGGAGTTGAAAATTTTAATTTTTGTATTTAACCTAATTTCTTTGGACTTCCATATGCTTCCCAGTGCAACGAATGCTCCTCTTGCTTTTGATATCTTTATATTGGTATCATTTTCTGTTTCTCCTTCTTTATCTATATTACTACCCAGATATGTGTAAGCTTGTATGTCTAGTAGAGGTATTTCTCCTAGTTTTATTTGGTTATTGCCAACTGCATTAACAACCACTAATATCTTCAGTAATCAAGAAATGATGATGGTCATATGTTGGATATGTGATGAGAAGAGATAATAACTGAATAGCAAAGCAAGCCCTCATATGGGAAACAACAGGTAAGAGGAACACCCAGAGAGACACTGAGAAAAACATTGATGAGACAGGCAAGAGCAGCAGGAATCGGCTCCCTCAATGAGATAGAACTGCTTGCACAGTACAGAGACAAATAGCGAGATTTGATAAAATATCTTTAAAAGAATTGAAAACAGCTAGAACAAAAATTCAGATAAGAAAAGGAGTATCTTGGTCTACGCCCTATGGGCTGGCTACGGCTCGAAAGGTCAATAGATAGATAGAGAACTGCATTAATTCTCATAATGTTGGTCTTATCTCTATTAATCTTCAGTCCTAGCTGTTGTGATCTCTCATCAAGTATGCTCATTTTATTTTATCCTGCATCTGTTGATGGCAGTGTGATAAGAGAGCTATGTCATCAGCAAAGTCTAAATCATCAAGTTGCTTGGTCAGTAAACCCACTGAATTCCATTTCTGTTGTTTTGAGTTATGCTCATAATCGAATCTATGGCCAGTAGAAAGAGAAATGGAGACAGAAGGCATCCCTGCCTTACTCATGTTCTTATCTCAAATGCTTCTGTAAACTGTCCTTCATACATTGTTTTTAATCAGGTAATAAACTTTATGGGGATTCCATAATGACTCAGCAACTTGATTTGTTCTTCCTAAAACCTGCTTGTTCATCTCTCAAATGTTTCTCTATGGCCTCTTTTAGTCTCTCCAGAATGATTCTGCCTAATATTTTCCTGGCACTGATAGTAGCATAATTCCCCTATAATTTGTGCACTCCTGTAAACTTCCTTTCTTTGGTAGTTTGATCATATAACTTTCTTCCAGTCTTTAGGTATTTCTTCCTCTCCCAAATTTTATCTAGTAGATTATGTAGCATCTTGGCAGAGGTGTTAATATCTGCTTTGATGGCTTCGAAGGAATTTCATCTGGTCCTGTGGCTTTACCATTTTTTAATAGTTTGATGGCTTTCATTATTTCTTCTTTGCTTGGTTTTCCACAGTTAACGTGTAGCTCTTCTTCTGCTGGTAGTATATCTGGAGGATTATTTGAGCCGGGTCTATTCAAAAGTTCTTCAAAGTGCTCTTTCCATCTCTCCATTTGTTCCCTTATATTACTAAGCAGATTTCCTTTCTTATCTTTAATAAAGGCATTTATGTGTTTGTATTTTCAGCTTAATTTCTTTGTGTTGTTGTACAGTTCTTTCATATTTCCTTTATTTGCTGCTTCTTCTGCCTCTTTAGCTAGTTCATCCATATATTTCCTCTTATCCCTTTTAATGCGTCTTCTCACTTATTTGTTCACCTCTGTGTAAGCTTCCTGTGCCTTGGCTTCAGTACTTCTCGTTTTGCTATTATTTATTCCTGCTTTCTTATTCTTTTTTTCTTTAATTTTTTTCCAGGGTTTCAGCCGTCATCCATGCCTTATTCTGGCATTCTCTTTTCCCAGCATTTCTTCGTATGTTTCTTTCCATATATCTTTTACCTGTTTCCAGTGATCTTCTATATTTATTGTATTTTCTAGTTGTTGGAGGACTTGACATGTGTTTGATATTGTGACTGCAAATTTATCTTTAATTCCTTGTTCTTTAAGAAACCCTACATTGAAATACTTTCTACCCTTTTGTTGTAGTATATCTTTTTAGTTTAAGTTTAAGTTTTGACTATCAGAAGATGATGATCTGAAGGTACATCTGCCCCTCTTTATACTTTTACATCCTGTAAGGATGACTTAAACTTATTATTAATACATTTGTGATAGTTTGATTCTCTGTTCTATGATCTGGTGACACCCACGTAACTTTGTGTATTCTTTTATGTTGGAATATTGTTCCTCCAAGGTTCATTTGATTAAGGGCACATGAATATCTCTTCATTCTCATTCATTTCTCCATGTTTTCCCAGGATCTCTTAAAAGCCTCTGTTGTCGATCCTACTTTTTCATTTAGATCTCCCATCAAGATTATAATATCCTTGGCTCGTCTTTCATCCATCTGACATTGTAGCTGTTTATAGAAATCATCTTTAACTAAATCTTCCTTATCATGGTTGGCGCATAGCATTGGATAATGTGTAATTTTATTTTGTTGTTTAAAATGTTCTTATTAGTCTTAGCCCTACTGCTTCCCATTCTATTAGTGTCTTCTGTGCTTCTCTTGATAACACTATAGCTACCCCTTCACTACATTGTTTTCCAGGTTCCTGTTGTCCTGATGATAAATCATCTCTCCTGTGTTTAGTTTTATCCTTTCCGTTCCTAACCATCTGTTTTCCACATTCCCTTGTATATCTATTTTGTAGTTTGCCATTTCTGCTGCTACTTGTGCAGCTTTTCCCTGTTCATTTAAGGAATGTATATCCAGGTGCCAAATCAGGAGGATTTCTTGGCAGACAAAAGTTGAGTCTGCAACCCGGACTCCTTGTGGCTTTCTCTGGATTGTGTCTATATCTCTTAGACAGAGAGCCTTTATCTTTCCTTGATGGCAGATTTACTTTTATTCTTTGCTTTGACTTGTCCATGTTTGTGAAGTTTTTCGGTTATTATTTTACAGTACGAATACAATATGAAGTATAACAGTGAAAGGATTTTGGCCAACAGTGAAAGGATTTTGGCCAACAGTGAAAGGATTTGGCCAACAGTGAAAGGATTTTGGCCAACAGTGAAAGGATTTTGGCCAGTATCAGACAGAATTCTGCTGGTAAAATTGAGAGGTAGACCAATGGATATCAACATAATTCAAGTTTATGCACCAACAAGTAATAGTGAAGAAGAAGACATTGACACTTTTTATGAAGTGCTAAAGGCGACCATGGAACAGTGTAAATCCCAAGAAATAACTATTATATTAGGGGATTTCAATGCAAAGGTAGGAACAGCTAAAGTGCAAAATGTGACTGGGGGACATGGCAAAGCCCAGACAAAAAAGTACACAATCAAATTGATTTTATACTGGTACAGAGAAGATTCAGTAATGGGCTAACAATTGTTAAAACAAGGCCAGGGGCAGATTGCAATAGTGACCATGTACCAGTAGTTGGAAAGATAAGAATAAAACTGCGGAAGGCACAGAAATCACCAAGAAATATAAAATTAGAACTAGATATGCTAAGAGTAGATAAACAGATGAGTGATAAGTACAGTACAATAGTACAAATTATTAATTAAATAAATAAATATTTTTAAATAGATATAATGCTCTAGAGAAAATACAGGACATCCAGGAACAGTGGGAAATGCTCAAACAATCAATTCAACAAACATCAAAAGAAGTAATACCACCAGTGACTAAAAGAATGAACAAAAAGAAATAGAAGACAGAAGAAATATTACAACTAATGGACGAAAGAAGAAAACAGAAGAAAGAAGAACGGACATACAAAATATTGCACAAAGAGATCCAAAACAAGTGCAGAGAAGCAAAGGAAGGATGGTTAAAACAGAAATGTGAAGAAATGGAAAAACAACAAAAGAAAGACTCAAAATGTATGCACAATCAGTTAAATGAATTAACAGGAAGAAAAGAAGTCAAAGTTTCAGGATGTGTAAAGTCAAAGGAAGGTATTATAATAATAGGGCTGGAGAAGACAATGGAAAGATGAACAGAATATATCAGTCAACTCTATGATAATGAAAGACCAGAATTAAACAATTCAAATGAAGACACAGGACCACCAATAATGCAGCGAAGTGGAGGATGCAATTCAACACATGAAAAGAGGCAAAGCTCCAGGTCCTGACATAACAATTGAAGAGATAAATACATTAGGAGAGCTGGGAGTACAAGTCATAACAAAACTACTCAATGACATATATAACACTGGACACATACCTGAAGATCTACTAAAATCTATCTTTGTAGCCATACAGAAGAAGTCAGGTGCCACTGATTGTGAAGACCATCGCACTATTAGACTCATGAGCCATATGCCTAAAATATTACTAAGAATAATCATGAGACGTTTAAGGAACAAAATAAAACCAGAAATAAGTGAGGAACAATGTGGATTTGTGGAAGGAAAGGGCACCAATAATGCAATATAAATCTTAAGAACATTGATAGAAAGATCTATAGAGGTAAAGAAAGATCTATATATGTGCTTTATCTATCTATCTATTGACCTTTCGAGCCGTAACCGGCCCATAGGGCGTAGACCAAGATACACCTTCTCCTATATGAATTTTTGTTCTAGCAGTTTTCTTTTAAAGATATTTTATCAAATCTCGCCATCTGTCTCTGTTCTGTGCAAGCAGTTCTATCTCATTGAGGGAGCCGATTCCTGCTGCTCTTGCCTCTCTCATCAATGTTCTTCTCAGTGTCTCCCTGGGTCTTCCTCTTTTTCTTTTACCTGTTGTTTCCCATATGAGGCTTGCTTTGCTATTCGATATTATCTCTTCTCATCACATGTCCAACGTATGACCATCGTCTTTCTTTATTACTGAAGATATTAGTGGTTGATTGGCGATTTCTCTAATTTCCTCGTTTGTTTTGAATTCGTTCCATTCTATACCAAGTATTTTCCTTAGACATTTATTTTCGAATGCGTTCAACTTTGTTTCTATATCTCTTGTTGTTTTCCAGCTTTCACACGCATACGTAAGGGTTGATAGTACATTTGATTTGAATAGCCTAAGTTTTGTGTTTGTGCTAATGAGTTTTGATTTCCACAACTTTTCAAGGCTTCTGAAAGACATTGCTGCTTTAGCCAGTCTGATTCTAATTTCTTTGCTCGTATCCCTTCTCGATCAATGTGACTTCCAAGATAGATGAAGTGATCGATCTCTTCTACTGGTTTGTTTTCCATGTATATTTTGTCACTTGTTGGAATTAAACTTTTCATGACTTTAGTCTTTTCATGATTGACCTCAAGCCCAATTTTGCTGGCTATTGATGATAGTTCATTTGTGTTTCCTGCATCGTTTTTATCTGATTGCTGATGAGAACTATGTCATCAGCAAAGTCCAGTTTATAGACTACATGAAAGCATTTGACAAAGTAAAGCATGTGGAAATAATAAATATGCTGGAGAAATTAAACATTGATGCAAGGGATCTGCGAATCATAAAAACATGTACTGGCAACAAACAGCAGCTATACGAATTAACAACCAAACAGGACAATTCCAATATATAAAACAAGGAGTCAGACAAGGCTGTGTTCTGTCACCGGATTTGTTTTCACTTTACAGCGAACATATGAGATCAATAGTAGACAAAAAAGGAATTGAAGTCAACGGTCACAACATAAATAATTTGCGATATGTGGATGACACAGTCTTAATAGCAGAGACAGAGAACGAACTACAAGAAATGATAGACATAATAGTAGAAGAAAGCCTCAGTCTGAATAGTAAGAAAACAGAAGTAATGGTTAATCGAAGAAACAATCACCACCATCATGCAGCATAAAAATAAACAAGACAAATCTGAAACAAATGCAACGTTTGAAATACTTGGGCACAGTGATAACATCAGATGGAAGATGCAACATAGAAATAAAAAGCAGAATAGCTGAGCCAAAATAGCATTTCAGAAAATGAAAAATATCTTATGCAACAAATCTATGTCAATAGAAATGAGAAAGAGAGTTCATCGATGCTATATAGAACCATTTCTGACCTATGGAAGCGAATCATGGACAATATACAAACAAATTAAAAGACGATTAGAGGCCACAGAGATGGGATTTCTCAGAAGAATGTTGAAAGTTCCCCTGGACAGCTAAAAAGACCAATGAGAAATTTCTCAAAGAGGCCAACACAAAAAGGGAGCTCTTAAAAACATCAGAAAGAAGCAATCAACATTTTTTCGGCACATCATGAGAAGAGGAAAGTTGGAATACTTGGTTACAACTGGCAAAATAAAAGGAAAGAGAGATCGCGGATGACAAAGAGAGAAATTACTGGATAGCTTGGTGTCATGGCATGGAAAACTGTCAACAACAGAACTCATACGATGCACAGTGGATAGAAGATTGTGGAAGGACATGATCGCCAACGCCAACCGTATGGTACATGATGATGATGATGAGGGGATAGCCAGTCCCATGCCCAACCTCCTCGTCGCCTCTTACGAAACGCCTGGTAGGGAACAGTGCCACAATTCTTTACTCCCCTTTCAGGCTGCGGCAGTGTACGGGCGGTCTTCAGCTTGGATGGGTAGATTTGCTCAACAATTTGTTGCCCGGACAGCAGCCATTTTCCCTGTTCTTTTCTGCTTTAAAAACTGTTACGGGTTTGCTTTATGAGTGCGCATGGGACCTCCTGTTTTCTGAGAGGGTTGGACATCTTGTCTCACTAGCCAGAGAGGGTTGGACATCTTGTCTCACTACCCAGAGAGGATTGGACATCTGGTCTCACTTCCCAGAGAGGTTGGACATCTGATCTCACTTCCCAGAGAGGGTTGGACATCTGATCTCACTACCCAGAGAGGGTTGGACATCTGGTCTCACTACACAGAGAGGGTTGGACATCTGATCTCACTACACAGAGAGAGTTGGACATCTGATCTCACTACCCAGAGAGGGTTGGACATCTGGTCTCACTACACAGAGAGGGTTGGACATCTGATCTCACTACCAGAGAGGGTTGGACATCTGATCTCACTACCCAGAGAGGGTTGGACATCTGGTCTCACTACACAGAGAGGGTTGGACATCTGGTCTCACTACACAGAGAGGGTGGACATCTGATCTCACTACACAGAGAGGGTTGGACATCTGGTCTCACTACACAGAGAGGGTTGGACATCTGGTCTCACTACACAGAGAGAGTTGGACATCTGATCTCACTACCCAGAGAGGGTTGGACATCTGGTCTCACTACACAGAGAGGGTTGGACATCTGGTCTCACTACACAGAGAGGGTTGGACATCTGATCTCACTACACAGAGAGGGTTGGACATCTGGTCTCACTACACAGAGAGGGTTGGACATCTGATCTCACTACACAGAGAGGGTTGGACATCTGGTCTCACTACACAGAGAGGGTTAGACATCTGGTCTCACTACCCAGAGAGGGTTGGACATCTGATCTCACTACCCAGAGAGGGTTAGACATCTGGTCTCACTACCCAGAGAGGGTTGAACATCTGGTCTCACTACCCAGAGAGGGTTGAACATCTGGTCTCACTACCCAGAGAGGGTTATACATCTGGTCTCACTACCCAGAGAGGGTTGAACATCTGGTCTCACTACCCAGAGAGGGTTGAACATCTGGTCTCACTACACAGAGAGGGTTGGACATCTGATCTCACTACCCAGAGAGGGTTGGACATCTATTCTCACTACCCAGAGAGGGTTGGACATCTTATCTCACTACCCAGAGAGGGTTGAACATCTGATCTCACTACACAGAGAGGGTTGGACATCTGATCTCACTACCCAGAGAGGGTTGGACATCTGATCTCACTACACAGAGAGGGTTGGACATCTGATCTCACTACACAGAGAGGGTTGGACATCTGATCTCACTACACAGAGAGGGTTGGACATCTGATCTCACTACCCAGAGAGGATTGGACATCTAATCTCACTACACAGAGAGGGTTGGACATCTGGTCTCACTACACAGAGAGGGTTGAACATCTGGTCTCACTACCCAGAGAGGGTTGAACATCTGGTCTCACTACACAGAGAGGGTTGAACATCTGTCTCACTACCCAGAGAGGGTTGAACATCTGGTCTCACTACCCAGAGAGGGTTGAACATCTGGTCTCACTACCCAGAGAGGGTTGAACATCTGGTCTCACTACCCAGAGAGGGTTAGACATCTGGTCTCACTACCAGAGAGGGTTGAACATCTGGTCTCACTACCCAGAGAGGGTTGAACATCTGGTCTCACTACCCAGAGAGGGTTATACATCTGGTCTCACTACCCAGAGAGGGTTGAACATCTGGTCTCACTACCCAGAGAGGGTTGAACATCTGGTCTCACTACACAGAGAGGGTTGAACATCTGGTCTCACTACCCAGAGAGGGTTAGACATCTGGTCTCACTACCCAGAGAGGGTTGAACATCTGGTCTCACTACCCAGAGAGGGTTGAACATCTGGTCTCACTACCCAGAGAGGGTTAGACATCTGGTCTCACTACCCAGAGAGGGTTGAACATCTGGTCTCACTACCCAGAGAGGGTTGAACATCTGGTCTCACTACCCAGAGAGGGTTATACATCTGGTCTCACTACCCAGAGAGGGTTGAACATCTGGTCTCACTACCCAGAGAGGGTTGAACATCTGGTCTCACTACCCAGAGAGGGTTGAACATCTGGTCTCACTACCAGAGAGGGTTGAACATCTGGTCTCACTACCCAGAGAGGGTTATACATCTGGTCTCACTACCCAGAGGATTGGTCATTTGATCTAACTACCCGGAGAGGGTTGGACATCTGGTCTCACTACCCAGAGAGGGTTAGACATCTGGTCTCACTTCCAGAGAGAGTTGGACATCTGGTCTCACTTCCCAGAGAGGGTTGGACATCTGGTCTCACTACCCAGAGAGGATTGGACATCTGATCTCACTACCCAGAGAGGATTGATTATCTGATCTCACTTCCCAGAGAGGGTTGGACATCTGGTCTCACTACCCAGAGAGGATTGGACATCTGATCTCACTACCCAGAGAGGGTTAGACATCTAATCTCACTACCCAGAGAGGGTTGGACATCTGATCTCACTACACAGAGAGAGTTGGACATCTGATCTCACTACACAGAGAGGATTGGACATCTGGTCTCACTACACAGAGAGGGTTGGACATCTGATCTCACTACACAGAGAGGGTTGGACATCTGGTCTCACTACACAGAGAGGGTTGGACATCTGGTCTCACTACCCAGAGAGGGTTGGACATCTGATCTCACTACACAGAGAGGGTTGGACATCTGATCTCACTACCCAGAGAGGGTTGGACATCTATTCTCACTACCCAGAGAGGATTGGACATCTTATCTCACTACCCAGAGAGGGTTGAACATCTGATCTCACTACACAGAGATGGTTGGACATCTGATCTCACTACCCAGAGAGGGTTGGACATCTGATCTCACTACACAGAGAGGGTTGGACATCTGATCTCACTACACAGAGAGGGTTGGACATCTGATCTCACTACACAGAGAGGGTTGGACATCTGATCTCACTACCCAGAGAGGATTGGACATCTAATCTCACTACACAGAGAGGGTTGGACATCTGGTCTCACTACACAGAGAGGGTTGAACATCTGGTCTCACTACCCAGAGAGGGTTGAACATCTGGTCTCACTACACAGAGAGGGTTGAACATCTGGTCTCACTACCCAGAGAGGGTTGAACATCTGGTCTCACTACCCAGAGAGGGTTGAACATCTGGTCTCACTACACAGAGAGGATTGGACATCTGGTCTCACTACCCAGAGAGGGTTGAACATCTGGTCTCACTACACAGAGAGGATTGGTCATTTGATCTAACTACCCAGAGAGGGTTAGACATCTGGTCTCACTACCCAGAGAGGGTTGAACATCTGGTCTCACTACCCAGAGAGGGTTGAACATCTGGTCTCACTACCCAGAGAGGGTTAGACATCTGGTCTCACTACCCAGAGAGGGTTGAACATCTGGTCTCACTACCCAGAGAGGGTTGAACATCTGGTCTCACTACCCAGAGAGGGTTATACATCTGGTCTCACTACCCAGAGAGGGTTGAACATCTGGTCTCACTACCCAGAGAGGGTTGAACATCTGGTCTCACTACCCAGAGAGGGTTGAACATCTGGTCTCACTACCCAGAGAGGGTTATACATCTGGTCTCACTACCCAGAGAGGATTGGTCATTTGATCTAACTACCCGGAGAGGGTTGGACATCTGGTCTCACTACCAGAGAGGGTTAGACATCTGGTCTCACTACCCAGAGAGGATTGGACATCTGATTTCACTACCCAGAGAGGGTTAGACATCAGGTCTCACTACCCAAAGAGGATTGGACATCTGATCTCACTACCCAGAGAGGGTTGGACATCTGATCTCACTACCCAGAGAGGGTTAGACATCTGGTCTCACTACACAGAGAGGATTGGACATCTGATTTCACTACCCAGAGAGGGTTAGACATCAGGTCTCACTACCCAAAGAGGATTGGACATCTGATCTCACTACCCAGAGAGGGTTAGACATCTGGTCTCACTACACAGAGAGGATTGGACATCTGGTCTCACTACCCAGAGAGGATTGGACATCTGGTCTCACTACCCAGAGAGGATTGGACATCTGGTCTCACTACCAGAGAGGGTTGAACATCTGGTCTCACTACCCAGAGAGGGTTGAACATCTGGTCTCACTACACAGAGAGGATTGGACATCTGGTCTCACTACCCAGAGAGGGTTGAACATCTGGTCTCACTACCCAGAGAGGGTTAGACATCTGGTCTCACTACCCAGAGAGGGTTGAACATCTGGTCTCACTACCCAGAGAGGGTTGAACATCTGGTCTCACTACACAGAGAGGATTGGACATCTGGTCTCATTACCCAAAGAGGGTTATACATCTGGTCTCACTACCCAGAGAGGGTTAGACATCTGGTCTCACTACCCAGAGAGGGTTAGACATCAGGTCTCACTACCCAGAGAGGATTGGACATCTGATCTCACTACCCAGAGAGGGTTAGACATCTGGTCTCACTACCCAGAGAGGATTGGACATCTGGTCTCACTACCCAGAGAGGATTGGACATCAGGTCTCACTACCCAGAGAGGATTGGACATCTGGTCTCACTACCCAGAGAGGGTTAGACATCTGGTCTCACTACCCAGAGAGGATTGGACATCTGGTCTCACTACCCAGAGAGGGTTAGACATCTGATCTCACTACCCAAAGAGAGTTATACATCTGGTCTCACTACCCAGAGAGGATTGGACATCTGATTTCACTACCCAGAGAGGGTTAGACATCAGGTCTCACTACCCAAAGAGGATTGGACATCTGATCTCACTACCAGAGAGGGTTGGACATCTGATCTCACTACCCAGAGAGGATTGGACATCTGATCTCACTACCCAGAGAGGGTTGGACGTCTGATCTCACTACCCAGAGACTGAGGGAGCCTAAAACCACAAAGAAACCATGGGTTCAATTTTTTTAAAAACTCTTACTGCCTGTGATGGAGATTGAACCTAGTGCTGTCCTGCACAGAGGCCAACATCTTACCTCTAGACCACCCAGTCCCCCCTAAAAATAAACTTCACACGAGCCACCAATGCCGAGGCATTCACTGGCCACCTCACACATACAACACCCATATTCCAGGCATTCACTAGCCATTTCACACAAACACCATTTCATACAAACATTTTACACAAATACCATTTTACACAAATACCATTTCACACAAATACCATTTCACATAAATACCATTTTACACAAATACCATTTCACACAAATACCATTTCACACAAATACCATTTCACACAAACACCCACATAGACTCCAATTATGTCTCATACATGAACCCACCTTATCATCAGTGTACTTTCTCTATCTCTGAAATGTGCATGCAAGGCGACTAAGAGAGCTGGAAGAGAAGAATGCAGAACTACAGGCCAGCCAGGGAAAGCTTCAGGAACTTCTACGTCAGGAGTCGGTCAGTCTCTGTGTGTGTGTGTGTGTCCTGTGTGCTCCTTTGTTTGGTCAGTCTGTGTGTGTCCTGTGTGCTCCATTGTTTGTTTGGTCAGTCTATTTGTGTGTCCTGTGTGCTCCATTGTTTGTTTGGTCAGTCTGTGTGTGTCCTGTGTGCTCCATTGTTTGTTTGTCAGCCTGTGTGTGTGTCCTGTGTGCTCCATTGTTTGTTTGGTCAGTCTGTCTGTGTGTGTGTGTCCTGTGTTCTCCATTGTTTGGTCAGTCTGTGTGGGTGTGTGTGTGTGTCCTGTATGTTCCATTGTTTGTTTGGTCAGTCTGTGTGTGTCCTGTATGCTCCATTGTTTGTTTGGTCAGTCTATGTGTGTCCTGTGTGCTCCATTGTTTGTTTGGTAGTTCTATGTGTGTCCTGTGTGCTCCATTGTTTGTTTGGTCAGTCTATGTGTGTCCTGTGTGCTCCATTGTTTGTTTGGTCAGTCTATGTGTGTCCTGTGTGCTCCATTGTTTTTTTGGTCAGTCTATGTGTGTCCTGTGTGCTCCATTGTTTGTTTGGTCAGTCTATGTGTCCACTGTGCTCCATTGTTTGTTTGGTCAGTCTATGTGTGTCCTGTGTGCTCCATTGTTTTTTGGTCAGTCTATGTGTGTCCTGTGTGCTCCATTGTTTGTTTGGTCAGTCTATGTGTGTCCTGTATGCTCCACTGTTTGTTTGGTCAGTCTATGTGTGTCCTGTGTGATCCATTGTTTGTTTGGTAAGTCTATGTGTGACCTGTGTGCTCCATTGTTTGTTTGGTCAGTCTGTGTGTGTCCTGTGTGCTCCATTGTTTGTTTTTTTCAGTCTGTGTGTGTCTGTGTGCTCCATTGTTTGTTTCATCAGTCTATTTGTGTGTCCTGTGTGCTCCATTGTTTGTTTGATAGTCTGTGTGTGTCCTGTGTGCTCCATTGTTTGTTTGGTCAGTCTGTGTGCGTGTGTCCTATGTGCTCCATTGTTTGTTTGGTCAGTCTGTATGTGTGTGTGTGTCCTGTGTGCTCCATTGTTTGTTTGGTCAGTCTGTCTGTGTGTGTGTGTCCTGTGTGCTCCATTGTTTGTTTGGTCAGTCTGTGTGGGTGTGTGTGTGTCCTGTGTGTTCCATTGTTTGTTTGTCAAGTCTATTTGTGTGTCCTGTTTGCTCCATTGTTTGTTTGGTCAGTCTGTGTGTGTCCTGTATGCTCCATTGTTTGTTTGGTCAGTCTGTGTGTCCTGTGTGCTCAATTGTTTGTTTGGTCAATCTGTGTTTGTCCTGTGTGCTCCATTGTTTGTTTGATCAGTCTATTTGTGTGTCCTGTGTGCTCCATTGTTTGTTTCATCAGTCTATTTGTGTGTCCTGTGTGCTCCATTGTTTGTTTGATAGTCTGTGTGTGTCCTGTGTGCTCCATTGTTTGTTTGGTCAGTCTGTGTGCGTGTGTCCTATGTGCTCCATTGTTTGTTTGGTCAGTCTGTCTGTGTGTGTGTGTCCTGTGTGCTCCATTGTTTGTTTGGTCAGTCTGTGTGGGTGTGTGTGTGTCCTGTGTGTTCCATTGTTTGTTTGTCAAGTCTATTTGTGTGTCCTGTTTGCTCCATTGTTTGTTTGGTCAGTCTGTGTGTGTCTTGTATGCTCCATTGTTTGTTTGGTCAGTCTGTGTGTCCTGTGTGCTCAATTGTTTGTTTGGTCAATCTGTGTTTGTCCTGTGTGCTCCATTGTTTGTTTGATCAGTCTATTTGTGTGTCCTGTGTGCTACATTGTTGTTTGGTCAATCTGTGTGTGTCCAGTGTGCTCCATTGTTTGTTTGGTCAGTCTGTGTGTGTCCAGTGTGCTCCATTGTTTGTTTGGTCAGCCTGTGTGTGTCCAGTGTGCTCCATTGTTTGTTTGGTCAGCCTGTGTTTGTCCTGTGTGCTCCATTGTTTGTTTGGTCAGCCTGTGTTTGTCCTGTGTGCTCCATTGTTTGGTCAGTTTGTGTGTGTCCTGTGTTCTCCATTGTTTGGTCAGTCTGTGTGTGTGTCCTGTGTGCTCCATTGTTTGGTCAATCTGTGTGTTTGTCCTGTGAGCTCCATTGTTTGGTCAGTCTGTGTGTGTGTGCTCCATTGTTTGGTCAATCTGTGTGTGTGTCCTGTGTTCTCCATTGTTTGGTCAGTCTGTGTGTGTGTCCTGTGTTCTCCATTGTTTGGTCAGTCTCTGTGTGTGTCCTGTGTTCTCCATTGTTTGGTCAGTCTGTTTGGGTTTTGTGTTCTCCATTGTTTGGTCAGTCTGTGTGTGTCCTGTGTTCTCCATTGTTTGATCAGTCTGTGTGTCTATCCTGTGTTCTCCATTGTTTGATCAGTCTGTGTGTGTGTCCTGTGTTCTCCATTGTTTGGTCAGTCTGTGTGTGTGTCCTGTGTTCTCCATTGTTTGGTCAGTCAGTGTGTATCCTTTCTTTTCCATTGTTTGGTCAGTCTGTGTGGGGTTTTGTGTTCTCCATTGTTGGTCAGTCAGTGTGTGTCCTTTCTTCTATATTGTTTGGTCAGTCTGTGTGGATCTTGTGTTCTCCATTGTTTGGTTAGTCTGTGTGTGTTCTGTGTTCTCCATTGTTTGGTTAGTCTGTGTGTGTGTGTCCTGTGTGCTCCATTGTTTGGTCAGTCTGTGTGTGTGTCCTGTGTTCTCCATTGTTTGGTTAGTCTGTGTGTGTGTCCTGTGTGCTCCATTGTTTGGTCAGTCTGTGTGTGTGTCCTGTGTTCTCCATTGTTTGGTCAGTCTGTGTGTGTGTGTGCGTGTCCTGTGTTCTCCATTGTTTGGTCAGTCTGTGTGTGTGTGTGTCCTGTGTTCTCCATTGTTTGATCAGTCTGTGTTTGTGTCCTGTGTGCTCCATTGTATGGTCAGTGTGTGAGTGTGTGTCCTGTGTTCTCCATAGTTTAGTCAGTCTGTGTGTGTTTCCTGTGTGCTCCATTGTTTTGTCAGTCTGTTTGTGTGTCCTGTGTGCTCCATTGTTTGGTCTGTGTGTGTGTGTGCTCCATTGTTTGATCAGTCTGTTTGTGTGTCCTGTATGCTCCATTGTTTGGGCAGTCTGTGTGTGTGTCCTGTATGCTCCATAGTTTGGTCAGTCTGTGTGTGTGTCCTGTGTGCTCCATTGTTTGGTCAGTCTGTGTGTGTGTGTGTCCTGTGTTCTCCATTGTTTGGTCAGTCTGTTTGTGTGTCCTGTGTGCTCCATTGTTTGGTCAGTCTGTGTTTGTGTCCTGTGTGCTCCATTGTTTGGTCAATCTGTGTGTTTGTCCTGTGAGCTCCATTGTTTGGTCAGTCTGTGTGTGTGTGCTCCATTGTTTGGTCAATCTGTGTGTGTGTCCTGTGTTCTCCATTGTTTGGTCAGTCTGTGTGTGTGTCCTGTGTTCTCCATTGTTTGGTCAGTCTCTGTGTGTGTCCTGTGTTCTCCATTGTTTGGTCAGTCTGTTTGGGTTTTGTGTTCTCCATTGTTTGGTCAGTCTGTGTGTGTCCTGTGTTCTCCATTGTTTGATCAGTCTGTGTGTCTATCCTGTGTTCTCCATTGTTTGATCAGTCTGTGTGTGTGTCCTGTGTTCTCCATTGTTTGGTCAGTCTGTGTGTGTGTCCTGTGTTCTCCATTGTTTGGTCAGTCAGTGTGTATCCTTTCTTTTCCATTGTTTGGTCAGTCTGTGTGGGGTTTTGTGTTCTCCATTGTTTGGTCAGTCAGTGTGTGTCCTTTCTTCTATATTGTTTGGTCAGTCTGTGTGGATCTTGTGTTCTCCATTGTTTGGTTAGTCTGTGTGTGTTCTGTGTTCTCCATTGTTTGGTTAGTCTGTGTGTGTGTGTCCTGTGTGCTCCATTGTTTGGTCAGTCTGTGTGTGTGTCCTGTGTTCTCCATTGTTTGGTTAGTCTGTGTGTGTGTCCTGTGTGCTCCATTGTTTGGTCAGTCTGTGTGTGTGTCCTGTGTTCTCCATTGTTTGGTCAGTCTGTGTGTGTGTGTGCGTGTCCTGTGTTCTCCATTGTTTGGTCAGTCTGTGTGTGTGTGTGTCCTGTGTTCTCCATTGTTTGATCAGTCTGTGTTTGTGTCCTGTGTGCTCCATTGTATGGTCAGTGTGTGAGTGTGTGTCCTGTGTTCTCCATAGTTTAGTCAGTCTGTGTGTGTTTCCTGTGTGCTCCATTGTTTTGTCAGTCTGTTTGTGTGTCCTGTGTGCTCCATTGTTTGGTCTGTGTGTGTGTGTGCTCCATTGTTTGATCAGTCTGTTTGTGTGTCCTGTATGCTCCATTGTTTGGGCAGTCTGTGTGTGTGTCCTGTATGCTCCATAGTTTGGTCAGTCTGTGTGTGTGTCCTGTGTGCTCCATTGTTTGGTCAGTCTGTGTGTGTGTGTGTCCTGTGTTCTCCATTGTTTGGTCAGTCTGTTTGTGTGTCCTGTGTGCTCCATTGTTTGGTCAGTCTGTGTTTGTGTCCTGTGTGCTCCATTGTTTGGTCAGTCTGTGTGTGTGTCCTGTGTGCTCCATTGTTTGGTCAGTCTGTGTGTGTGTTCTGTGTGCTCCATTGTTTGGTCAGTCTGTGTGTGTGTTCTGTGTGCTCCATTGTTTGGTCAGTCTGTGTGTGTGTCCTGTGTGCTCCATTGTTTGGTCAGTCTGTGTGTGTGTCCTGTATGCTCTATTGTTTGGTCAGTCTGTGTGTGTGTCCTGTGTGCTCCATTGTTTGGTCAGTCTGTGTGTGTGTCCTGTGTGCTCCATTGTTTGGTCAGTCTGTTTGTGTGTCCTGTGTGCTCCATTGTTTGGTCAGTCTGTGTGTGTGTCCTGTGTGCTCCATTGTTTTGTTCAGTCTGTTTGTGTGTCCTGTGTGCTCCATTGTTTGGTCAGTCTGTTTGTGTGTCCTGTGTGCTCCATTGTTTGGTCAGTCTGTTTGTGTGTCCTGATTGCTCCATTGTTTGGTCAGTCTGTTTGTGTGTCCATGTTATTATCTCAACCACTCTCTCCCACATTGATCTGTTATTGTTGTCTCTACCACTCTCTCCTACATTGATCTGTTATTGTTATCTCTACCACATCATCCCACATTGATCTGTTATTGTTGTCTCTACCACATCCTCCCACATTGATCTGTTATTGTTGTCTCTACCACATCCTCCCACATTGATCTGTTATTGTTGTCTCTACCACATCCTCCCACATTGATCTGTTATTGTTGTCTCTACCACTCTCTCCCACATTCATCTGTTATTGTTGTCTCTGCCACTCTCTCCCACATTGATCTTTTATTGTTGTCTCTACCACTCTCTCCCACATTGATCTGTTATTGTTGTCTCTATCACTCTCTCCCACATTGATCTGTTATTGTTGTCTCTACCACTCTCTCCCACATTGATCTTTTATTGTTGTCTCTACCACTCTCTCCCACATTGATCTGTTATTGCTTTCACTACCGCATCCTCCCACATTGATCTGTTATTGTTGTCTCTACCACATCCTCCCACATTGATCTGTTATTGTTGTCTCTACCACATCCTCCCACATTGATCTGTTATTGTTGTCTTTATCACATCCTCCCACATTGATCTGTTATTGTTGTCTCTACTATATCCTCCCACATTGATCTGTTATTGTTGTCTCTACCATATCCTCCCACATTGATCTGTTATTGTGCTCTCCACCACATCATCCCACATTGATCTGTTATTGTTGTCTCTACCACATCATCCCACATTGATCTGTTATTGTTGTCTCTACCACATCATCTCACATTGATCTGTTATTGTTGTCTCTACCACTCTCTCCCACATTGATCTGTTATTGTTGTCACTACCATATCCTCCCACATTGATCTGTTATTGTTGTCTCTAATATTGTCTCCACATTGATCTGTTATTATTATCTCTACCACTCTCCCAAATTGATCTGTTATTGTTGTCTCTACCACTGTCTCCCACATTGATCTGTTGTGTTGTCTCTACCACATCCTCCCACATTGATCTGTTATTGTTGTCTCTACCATATACTCCCACATTGATCTGTTATTGTTTTCACTACCGCATCCTCTCACGTTGATCTGTTATTGTTGTCTCTACCATATACTCCCACATTGATCTGTTATTGTTGTCTCTACCATATGCTCCCACATTGATCTGTTATTGTTGTCTCTACCACTGTCTCCCACATTGATCTGTTATTGTTGCCTCTACCATATACTCCCACATTGATCTGTTATTGTTTTCACTACCGCATCCTCCCACGTTGATCTGTCATTGTTGTCTCTACCATATCCTCCCACATTGATCTGTTATTGTTGTCTCTACCATATGCTCCCACATTGATCTGTTATTGTTGTCTCTACCATATGCTCCCACATTGATCTGTTATTGTTGTCTCTACCACTGTCTCCCACATTGATCTGTTATTGTTGTCTCTACCATATGCTCCCACATTGATCTGTTATTGTTGTCTCTACCACTGTCTCCCACATTGATCTGTTATTGTTGTCCCAACCATATACTCCCACATTGATCTGTTATTGTTTTCACTACCGCATCCTCCCACGTTGATCTGTTATTGTTGCCTCTACCATTCTCTCCCATATTGATCTGTTATTGTTGTCTCTACCATTCTCTCCCATATTGATCTGTTATTGTTGTCTCTACCACTCTCTCCCACATTGATCTGTTATTGTTGTCTCTACCACATCCTCCCACATTGATCTGTTATTGTTGTCTCTACCACTCTCTCCCACATTGATCTGTTATTGTTGTCTCTACCACATCCTCCCACATTGATCTGTTATTGTTGTCTCTACCACATCCTCCCACATTGATCTGTTATTGTTGTCTTTACCACATCCTCCCACATTGATCTGTTATTGTTGTCTCTACCACATCCTCCCACATTGATCTGTTATTGTTGTCTCTACACTCTCTCCCACATTGATCTGTTATTGTTGTGTCTACCACTCTCTCCCACATTGATCTGTTATTGTTGTCTCTACCACATCCTCCCACATTGATCTGTTATTGTTGTCTCTACCACTGTCTCCCACATTGATCTGTTATTGTTGTCTCTACCACATCCTCCCACATTGATCTGTTATTGTTGTCTCTACCACATCCTCCCACATTGATCTGTTATTGTTGTCTCTACCACATCCTCCCACATTGATCTGTTATTGTTGTCTCTACCACATCCTCCCACATTGATCTGTTATTGTTGTCTCTACCATTCTCTCCCACATTGATCTGTTATTGTTGTCTCTACCACATCCTCCTACATTGATCTGTTATTGTTGTCTCTACCATTCTCTCCCACATTGATCTGTTATTGTTGTCTCTACCACTCTCTCCCACATTTATCTGTTATTGTTGTCACTACCATATCCTCTCACATTGATCTGTTATTGTTGTCTCTACCACTCTCTCCCACATTGATCTGTTATTGTTGTCTCTACCACATCCTCCCACATTGATCTGTTATTGTTGTCTCTACCACTCTCTCCCACATTGATCTGTTATTGTTGTCTCTACCACATCCTCCCACATTGATCTGTTATTGTTGTCTCTACCATATACTCCCACATTGATCTGTTATTGTTGTCTTTACCACTCTCTCCCACATTGATCTGTTATTGTTGTCTCTACCACTCTCTCCCACATTGATCTGTTATTGTTGTCTCTACCACATCCTTCCACATTGATCTATTATTGTTGTGTCTACCACTCTCTCCCACATTGATCTGTTATTGTTGTCTCTACCACATCCTTCCACATTGATCTATTATTGTTGTGTCTACCACTCTCTCCCACATTGATCTGTTATTGTTGTCTCTACCACATCCTCCCACATTGATCTGTTATTGTTGTCTCTACCACTCTCTCCCACATTGATCTGTTATTGTTGTCTCTACCACATCCTTCCACATTGATCTATTATTGTTGTGTCTACCACTCTCTCCCACATTGATCTGTTATTGTTGTCTCTACCACATCCTTCCACATTGATCTATTATTGTTGTGTCTACCACTCTCTCCCACATTGATCTGTTATTGTTGTCTCTACCACATCCTCCCACATTGATCTGTTATTGTTGTCTCTACCACTCTCTCCCACATTGATCTGTTATTGTTGTCTCTACCACATCCTCCCACATTTATCTGTTATTGTTGTCTCTACCACTCTCTCCCACATTGATCTGTTATTGTTGTCTCTACCACTCTCTCCCACATTGATCTGTTATTGTTGTCTCTACCACATCCTCCCACATTGATCTGTTATTGTTGTCTCTACCACATCCTCCCACATTGATCTGTTATTGTTGTCTCTACCACTCTCTCCCACATTGATCTGTTATTGTTGTCTCTACCACATCCTCCCACATTGATCTGTTATTGTTGTCTCTACCATTCTCTCCCACATTGATCTGTTATTGTTATCTCTACCACATCCTCCCACATTGATCTGTTATTGTTGTCTCTACCACTCTCTCCCACATTGATCTGTTATTGTTGTCTCTACCACATCCTCCCACATTGATCTGTTATTGTTGTCTCTACCACATCCTCCCACATTTATCTGTTATTGTTGTCTCTACCACTCTCTCCCACATTGATCTGTTATTGCTTTCACTACCGCATCCTCCCACATTGATCTGTTATTGTTGTCTCTACCACATCCTCCCACATTGATCTGTTATTGTTGTCTCTACCACATCCTCCCACATTGATCTGTTATTGTTGTCTCTACCACTCTCTCCCACATTGATCTGTTATTGTTGTCTCTACCACATCCTCCCACTATTTCAACAGTTGACTCTGGAGGAGAAGGTGCGAGAGAATGTGAGCCTGACACGTCAGCTGGAGAGCTCACTCACAGATGGTCGCAGACACAGTGATCAAGCTAGAGATCGATATTTGTCTAAGGTTACACTTTTCTTGTCTTCTTGTGTCAGTTCCTGTTTTTGTCTTCTTGTGTCAGTTCCTGTTTTTGTCTTCTTGTGTCAGTTCCTGTTTTTGTCTTCTTGTGTCAGTTCCTGTTTTTGTCTTCTTGTGTCAGTTCCTGTTTTTGTCTACTTGTGTCAGTTCCTGCTTTTGTTGCATGTTTGTTGGTAATAGTTTATGTATCCCTTAATTGTGGTGTCCTTTGATGTTACTTGTTCTCCATTAATAATGGTGTCCTTTAATGTTGCATGTTCTCCATTAATTGTGGTGTCCTTTAATGTTGCATGTCTCCATTAAATGTGATGTCCTTTAATGTTGCATGTTCTCCATTAATTGTGGTGTCCTTTAATGTTGCATGTCTCCATTAATTGTGGTGTCCTTTAATGGTGCATGTCTCCATTAATTGTGATGTCCTTTAATGTTGCATGTTCTCCATTAATTGTGGTGTCCTTTAATGTTGCATGTCTCCATTAATTGTGATGTCCTTTAATGTTGCATGTTATCCATTAATTGTGGTGTCCTTTAATGTTGCTTGTTCTCCATTAATTATGATGTCCTTTGATGTTGCTTGTTCTCCTTTCATTGTTTTGTCCTTTGATGTTGCATGTCTCCATTAATTGTGGTGTGCTTTAATGTTGCATGTTCTCCATTTATTGTGGTGTGCTTTAATGTTGCATGTTCTCCATTAATTGTGGTGTCCTTTAATGTTGCTTGTTCTCCATTAATTATAGTGTCCTTTAATGTTGCATGTTCTCCATTAATTGTGGTGTCCTTTAATGTTGCTTTTTCTCCTTTCATTGTGGTGTCCTTTGATGTTGCATGTCTCCATTATTTGTGGTGTCCTTTGATGTTGCATGTTCTCCATTAATTGTGGTTTCCTTTAATGTTGCATGTCTCCATTAATTGTGATGTCCTTTGATGTTGCATGTCTCCATTAATTATGGTGTCCTTTGATGTTGCTTGTTCTCCATTAATTGTGGTGTCCTTTGATGTTGCATGTCTTCATTAATTGTGGTGTCCTTTAATGTTGCATGTCTCCATTAATTATGGTGTCCTTTGATGTTGCTTGTTCTCCATTAATTGTGGTGTCCTTTAATGTTGCATGTCTCCATTAATTATGGTGTCCTTTAATGTTGCATGTCTCCATTAATTGTGGTGTCCTTTAATGTTGCATGACTCCATTAATTATGGTGTCCTTTAATGTTGCATGTTCTTCATTAATTGTGGTGTCTTTTAATGTTGCATGTTCTTCATTAATTGTGGTGTCCTTTAATGTAGCTTGTTCTCCATTAATTGTGATGTCCTTTAATTTTGCATGTCTCCATTAATTGTGGTATCCTTTAATGTTGCATGTCTCCATTAATTGTGATATCCTTTAATGTTGCATGTCTCCATTAATTGTGATGTCATTTAATGTTGCATGTCTCCATTAATTGTGATGTCCTTTAATGTTGCATGTCTCCATTAATTGTGATGTCCTTTAATGATGCATGTCTCCATTAATTGTGGTGTCCTTTAATGTTGCATGTCTCCATTAATTGTGGTGTCCTTTAATGTTGCATGTTCTCCATTAATTGTGGTGTCCTTTAATGTTGCATGTCTCCATTAATTGTGATGTCCTTTAATGTTGCATGTTCTCCATTAATTGTGGTGTCCTTTAATGATGCATGTTCTCCATTAATTGTGGTGTCCTTTAATGTTGCATGTTCTCCATTAATTGTGGTGTCCTTTAATGTTGCATGTCTCCATTAATTGTGATGTCCTTTAATGTTGCATGTTCTCCATTAATTGTGGTGTCCTTTAATGATGCATGTTCTCCATTAATTGTGGTGTCCTTTAATGTTGCATGTCTCCATTAATTGTGGTGTCCTTTAATGTTGCATGTCTCCATTAATTGTGATGTCATTAATTGTGGTGTCCTTTAATGTTGCATGTCTCCATTAATTGTGATGTCCTTTAATGTTGCATGTCTCCATTAATTGTGGTGTCCTTTAATGTTGCTTGTTCTCCATTAATTGTGGTGTCCTTTAATGTTGCATGTCTCCATTAATTGTGATGTCCTTTAATGTTGCATGTCTCCATTAATTGTGATGTCCTTTAATGTTGCATGTCTCCATTAATTGTGGTGTCCTTTAATGTTGCATGTCTCCATTAATTGTGGTGTCCTTTAATGTTGCATGTCTCCATTAATTGTGGTGTCCTTTCATGTTGCATGTCTCCATTAATTGTGGTGTCCTTTAATGTTGCATGTCTCCATTAATTGTGGTGTCCTTTAATGTTGCATGTCTCCATTAATTGTGGGGTCCTTTAATGTTGTTTGTTCTCCATTAATTGTGATGTCCTTTGATGTTGCTTGTTCTCCATTAATTGCGGTGTCCTTTAATGTTGCATGTTCTCCATTCATTGTGGTGTCCTTTGGTGTTGCATGTCTTCATTAATTGTGGTGTCCTTTAATGTTGCATGTATCCATTCATTGTGATGTCCTTTAATGTTGCATGTCTCCATTAACTCCACTCAATAAAACCACTTTCAGGAACGGACCTACCAGATGAGGATTGTAGATTTAGAGAGCCAGTTAAACCAGCAGAGGGTGGATCAGACCAGACTCAAGCGGGAGAAGGAAGAGGTTCGTTGTTCTAACTCTATACCAATTAGTGTTGTTGTTGTTCAGTTATCTCTATACCAGTCAATGTTGTTGTTGTTCAGTTATCTCTATACCAGTCAATGTTGTTGTTGTTCAGTTATCTCTATACCAGTCAATGATGTTGTTGTTCAGTTATCTCTATACCAGTCAATGATGTTGTTGTTCAGTTATCTCTATACCAGTCAATGTTGTTGTTGTTCAGTTATCTCTATACCAGTCAATGATGTTGTTGTTCAGTTATCTCTATACCAGTCAATGTTGTTGTTGTTCAGTTATCTCTATACCAGTCAATGTTGTTGTTGTCCAGTTATCTCTATACCAGTCAATGATGTTGTTGTTCAGTTATCTCTATACCAGTCAATGATGTTGTTGTTCAGTTATCTCTATACCAGTCAATGACGTTGTTGTCCAGTTATCTCTATACCAGTCAATGTTGTTGTTGTCCAGTTATCTCTATACTAGTCAATGTTGTTGTTGTCCAGTTATCTCTATACCAGTTAGTGTTGTTGTTGTCCAGTTATCTCTATACCAGTCAATGTTGTTGTTGTCCAGTTATCTCTATACCAGTCATTGATGTTGTTGTCCAGTTATCTCTATACCAGTCAATGTTGTTGTTGTCCAGTTATCTCTATACCAGTCAATGTTGTTGTTGTCCAGTTATCTCTATACCAGTCAATGATGTTGTTGTTCAGTTATCTCTATACCAGTCAATGTTGTTGTTGTCCAGTTATCTCTATACCAGTCAATGATGTTGTTGTCCAGTTATCTCTATACCAGTCAATGATGTTGTTGTTCAGTTATCTCTATACCAGTCAATGATGTTGTTGTTCAGCTATCTCTATACCAGTCAATGTTGTTGTCCAGTTATCTCTATACCAGTCAATGTTGTTGTTGTACAGTTATCTCTATACCAGTCAATGTTGTTGTTGTCCAGTTATCTCTATACCAGTCAATGTTGTTGTTGTCCAGTTATCTCTATACCAGTCAATGATGTTGTTGTCCAGTTATCTCTATACAGTCAATGATGTTGTTGTCCAGTTATCTCTATACAGTCAATGTTGTTGTTGTACAGTTATCTCTATACCAGTCAATGTTGTTGTTGTCCAGTTATCTCTATACCAGTCAATGTTGTTGTTGTCCAGTTATCTCTATACCAGTCAATGATGTTGTTGTCCAGTTATCTCTATACCAGTCAATGATGTTGTTGTCCAGTTATCTCTATACCAGTCAATGATGTTGTTGTCCAGTTATCTCTATACCAGTCAATGATGTTGTTGTCCAGTTATCTCTATACCAGTCAATGTTGTTGTTATCCAGCTATCTCTATACCAGTCAATGATGTTGTTGTTCAGTTATCTCTATACCAGTCAATGATGTTGTTGTTCAGTTATCTCTATACCAGTCAATGATGTTGTTGTTCAGTTATCTCTATACCAGTCCATGTTGTTGTTGTCCAGTTATCTCTATACCAGTCAATGATGTTGTTGTCCAGTTATCTCTATACCAGTCAATGTTGGTGTTGTCCAGTTATCTCTATACCAGTCAATGTTGTTGTTGTCCAGCTATCTCTATACCAGTCAATGATGTTGTTGTTCAGTTATCTCTATACCAGTCAATGATGTTGTTGTCCAGTTATCTCTATACCAGTCAATGATGTTGTTGTCCAGTTATCTCTATACCAGTCAATGTTGTTGTTGTCCAGTTATCTCTATACTAGTCAATGTTGTTGTTGTCCAGTTATCTCTATACCAGTCAATGTTGTTGTTGTCCAGTTATCTCTATACCAGTCAATCTTGTTGTTGTTCAGTTATCTCTATACCAGTCAATGTTGTTGTTGTTCAGTTATCTCTATACCAGTCAATGATGTTGTTGTCCAGTTATCTCTATATCAGTCAATGATGTTGTTGTCCAGTTATCTCTATACCAGTCAATGATGTTGTTGTCCATTTATCTCTTCACTAGTTGATGTTGTTGTCCATTTATCTCTTCACCAGTTAATGTTGTCCATTTATCTCTTCACCAGTTAATGTTGTCCATTTATCTCTTCACCAGTTAATGTTGTTGTCCATTTATCTCTTCACCAGTTAATGTTGTTGTACATTTATCTCTTCACCAGTTAATGTTGTCCACTCTCTTCACTTGTTGATGTCCAGTCTCTGCTACCAACTCCACCTCTCTGCGCTACCAACTCCACCTCTCTGCTACCATCTCCACCTCTCTGCGCTACCAACTCCACCTCTCTGCTACCAACTCCACCTCTCTCTGCTACCAATTCCACCTCTCTCTGCTACCAACTCCACCTCTCTCTGCTACCAACTCCACCTCTCTTTGCTACCAACTCCACCTCTCTGCTACCAACTCCACCTCTCTGCTACCAACTCCACCTCTCTTTGCTACCAACTCCACCTCTCTGCTGCTAACTCCACCTCTCTCTGCTACCAACCCCACCTCTCTGCTACCAACTCCACCTCTCTCTGCTACCAACACCACCTCTCTCTGCTACTAACTCCACCGCTCTGCTGCTAACTCCACCTCTCTCTGCTACCAACTCCACCTCTCTTTGCTACCAACTCCACCTACGAACTCCACCTATTTCTTGTACTAACTCACCTCTCTACTACCAACTCCACCTCTCTCTGCTACTAACTCCACCTCTCTGCTACTAACTCCACCTCTCTGCTACTAACTCCACCTCTCTACTACCAACTCCACCTCTCTCTGCTACTAACTCCACCTCTCTGCTACTAACTCCACCTCTCTGCTACTAACTCCACCTCTCTGCTACTAACTCCACCTCTCTGCTACCAACTCCACCTCTCTGCTACTAACTCCACCTCTCTGCTACCAACTCTGCCTCTCTGCTACTAACTCCACCTCTCTGCTACTAACTCCACCTCTCTGCTACTAACTCCACCTCTCTGCTACTAACTCCACCTCTCTGCTACTAACTCCACCTCTCTGCTACCAACTCTGCCTCTCTGCTACTAACTCCACCTCTCTGCTACTAACTCCACCTCTCTGCTACTAACTCCACATATCTCTGCTACTAACTCCACCTCTCTGCTGCTAACTCCACCTCTCTGCTACCAACTCTGCCTCTCTGCTACTAACTCCACCTCTATGCTACTAACTCCACCTCTCTGCTACTAACTCCACCTCTCTGCTACCAACTCCACCTCTCTGCTATTAACTCCACATATCTCTGCTACTAACTCCACCTCTCTGCTACCAACTCCACCTCTCTGCTACCAACTCCACCTCTCTGCTACTAACTCCACCTCTCTGCTACCAACTCCGCCTCTCTGCTACTAACTCCACATATCTCTGCTACTAACTCCGCCTCTCTGCTACTAACTCCACCTCTCTGCTACTAACTCCACCTCTCTGCTACTAACTCCACCTCTCTGCTACTAACTCCACCTCTCTGCTGCTAACTCCACCTCTCTGCTACCAACTCTGCCTCTCTGCTACTAACTCCACCTCTATGCTACTAACTCCACCTCTCTGCTACTAACTCCACCTCTCTGCTACCAACTCCACCTCTCTGCTATTAACTCCACATATCTCTGCTACTAACTCCACCTCTCTGCTACCAACTCCACCTCTCTGCTACCAACTCCACCTCTCTGCTACTAACTCCACCTCTCTGCTACCAACTCCGCCTCTCTGCTACTAACTCCACATATCTCTGCTACTAACTCCGCCTCTCTGCTACTAACTCCACCTCTCTGCTACTAACTCCACCTCTCTGCTACTAACTCCACCTCTCTGCTACTAACTCCACATCTCTGCTACTAACTCCACCTCTCTGCTACCAACTCCGCCTCTCTGCTACTAACTCCACCTCTCTGCTACTAACTCCACCTCTTTCTCCACAGACAGAACGTAAGTTTAACTCCCGCCTCTATGACCTCAAGGACAGATTGGAACAGTGCCAGTCATCCAACCGTTCCATGCAGAACTACGTGCAGTTCCTCAAGAACTCGTACTCCAACGTCTTTGGCGAGACTCCTTCTTCTGTTCTACCATCACCAATCAAACCTCACTCTTGAACCACCACTATCATGTGCCATGTTTCCTTGGCTTGCCTCATAACATGTCCATATATTTGTGTTGTAGGACAATCATCACATCACTCAATGTCCATTAGTTCTGATCTCATGGTCTAGACAGCAACAGGAAGCCCACTCTTGGATATTTTCAAAGTTTCTTTTTCATGCTCAACTTGAGCAATCATATGTTATCATCTGTCTCTGATAGGATTTGTGACCATTTGGTTACTACCAGCTGGAGTCTTGCGTCTCCTGCCTACATCATTATCTACTTTACAGATCAGCATTCAGTGTTCCTATACAGACACCTATATGTCTATAGTTCTACATCTACAAGTAAACACCCACATGTCGATAGTTCTACCTGTACAAGTACATAAACTTGTCTATAGTTCTACATCTACACATAAACACCCACATGTCAATAGTTCTACATCTGCAAGCAAACACCCACATATCGATAGTTCTACATGTACAAGTACACAACCACTTGTCTATAGTTCTACATGTACCTATAGTTCTACATGTACAAGTACACATCTACATGTCTATAGTTCTACATGTACCTATAGTTCTACATCTACAAGTAAACACCTACATGTCTATAGTTCTACATGTACAAGTACACAACCACTTGTCTATAGTTCTACATTGAGTTATTGAGTTATATGCGGGTCATCATCATTGCACTCCGAACATGTCCATAGGTGCTCAGATCCCCTCCTCAGCAATTCCCTCAGTGTCCAGCGACTGACGACTCCAGTTCTATGTTGGTTGATAAGTCTTCTTACACAGCCACCAAGTTTCTCATTTCTGGCTGTGCCCATCTTAACTCCCATTTCCATCATCCGAAGAAGCGACGTTGATCTGTGTTTGTCGAAGTCCCGTGCTCTTCCCACATCTCGGAGTGCATTGATGATGTCCGCCGATCCATCGGTTGCCCGTCCTCAACGACAGCGCAGCTAGCCAACCTGTCCGCTCTCTCATTTCCCCGCACTCCCGCATGTCCAGGGACATAGACAAAGGTGACCTTACGTATTTTGGATTTCTGCAACGACTCTACCCATTGCATGCGTACAAAGCCCGCCTCCACTTTTTTTATCATGCTCATCGAATCACTCAGTATACATGCGTGGATGTAGTCTTGTGACTCTAACCATTTGAATGCCTTGGTCACTGCCATCACCTCCATTGTCATGCTACTCGTGGTCATGGCGTATGCACCACTGTCTTCCTTGGCCATTCTGCCTGCCGAACGTGCTGTAAATGCCCATGCACTTCTTTCGTGTCGTCTTACAGATCCGTCTGTATAGATGACTGCATCTTTCTCATCGGTGTTATCGCAGATGAGACCGTTGACCTCAGCATTAACCACGACCGGGTTCTGTTCCCTACTTTTCCTGTCGAGTGTGACAATACATGAGAAAGTCCCCTTGAATGTCGTAGGCACCGGTATCCACTCCTCACCAACGCTGAGATTGGTAAGCCCACAGACCTGTTTGATGACATCTTCTGCTCGGCCCACCCATGATTTGCCTCTTTTTAGCCTGG
Organism: Megaustenia siamemsis; assembly: GCA_032433765.1. Classification (NCBI taxonomy): domain Eukaryota; kingdom Metazoa; phylum Mollusca; class Gastropoda; order Stylommatophora; family Ariophantidae; genus Megaustenia; species Megaustenia siamemsis. The sequence goes on along the minus strand of JAVIAB010000059.1, from coordinate 77,746,139 downwards.
TGCCTTTCTCTGTGTTGAGCACGTGGTGCAATGGATGCTCTGTATCTGTACTAATCTTCAGGTATGCTCGTGCTCTCCAGATCTTGATTCTGTCATCCATGGTTGGAAAGTCAAGAAGATACCTCATTGCCACACAGGGAGTGTCCCTCGTACATCCCAGGATAATGCGCATGGCTTCATTTTGTATTTTCTCCAGCCTATCAATTTGAGTCGTACTAACAGTAAGAATGGCCAGGGCATACTCGATTGGTGCGAGGACTAATCCCTGGAACAGAAGAGTAAGTAGCCTCTGCTCGATGTTGGCAGCTGCCATGACCTTCAAGGCGGCTAATCCTTTGCGAGATTTTGTTATCACATGGTCGACGTGGTCCCGAAAACACAGGCTGCGATCAAACTTAACTCCGAGGTATGTCATCAACTTGTCCCTGGTCACCTCATCAGCTCCCATTCGTACTACCGGTGTGGTCGTATTAACGATATGATTGTTAAGGGAGAACCATGAAACTGATGCTTTATTAGGATTAACCAAGGCACCTGAAACCCCACACCAGGAAGAAATGCGATCGAGTTCGTCTTGCATTGTGGAGGCGATTCCCCGTCTGTCTCTTCCCTGTCGATATACCAGAATATCATCAGCAAAAGTCATAGTTCTTCCCCTCCCATCCAGCTGTTGGGACGTGATCGTTATTGTGTACACATTAAATAGAACTGGTGACAATGGTGAGCCTTGTGGCAGCCCAGGACAAATGGATGTTGGCTCGGAAGACCAACTTCCACATCTGAGTATCACCTTCCTCTGAAACAGTGCCGTGGCGATCCATCTTATGAGGAAGGGGTTCACCGCCAGTTTGAGAAGCATATGCATGAGATATTCAAATGGTACCCTGTGTATGCATCCTCCAGATCTATAGCAGCAGCACATGTCTCCTCTCGTCTGTGGAAGCCTTCGAAGACGTCATATGCAAATACTGCCGCATTGAGCCATGTCTCTTTGTTATATCTATAACCTCCGAGTGTGGATGGGAATACGCGTTTCTGTTCAAGGCGACACGTGAGGACACGGGCAACTATTTTCTCCAGCAGCTTGCCCACAGTGTTCTGCATTGTGATGATTCTGTAGGCACTGATCTGAGAATGGTCCTTGTTTGGCTTCGGTAGCGGTAGTAAGTAGCTGTGTAGCCACTCCTCCTTAATCTGGCCACTCCGAATACTGGCATTAAACTCATTGGCCAGTGTTGTCAAGTCGTCATCAGCTAAATCGCCTATGTCATCATACCGAACACCATCTGGACCAGGAGCAGTGTTGTGTGACCTTTTAAGTGTCGCGCGAATGGTATCGGTTGTGATTGTGAGATCTTCTTCCAGCCCTACATCCTTACACAAATTTGACAAAGATCCCCGTATCCTCATTCTTACAGCCTCATTTCTTTGGTCCGTCTGCTCAATGTAGCGGGCAAGCAGGGCCTTCCCTTTGCTCTCATCAGATTTGTGCCATATCTGGTCTGTGCTCTGAAAGTCTGGTATACCTCTGTGTCGTGGTGTGCCATTCATGCACTGATGAAGGTGCCAGAATGTTGCTAGCGATTTTTCTGAGCACACTTTTCTACAGAAGTCATCCCATTTGGCATCCTTAGCCTGCTTAGCGCATAGTTTAAAGTGCATCATTTTTGGTCGACCTCTACTTTCAGACGCTTCAAGAGCTCAGGTTGTGTTCTACCATACCTTCTGGCTTTCTGCCATGTCTTGACCGTTTGTCTCTTGCTCCGCCAAGCTTCCTCGACATCTACGTTCCACCAGGGTGGCTGCGTCCATCTCTCCTGCCTCCTACGAGGGGCGCTCTGTTTTCTATGTCTGATTTTGCTAATGACGTCCTGGTCTGTTTTCTCGTAGTTGAATGTGTGGAGCTTTCTTCTCTGGCTTTTATTTCCGCCTTTCTCAATTAGGAGGACACATGGATAGTGATCACTTCCGTGGAACCCCAGTGCACTCCACCTGCAAAACCGGTGCGAAGGTGGAAGACACCAGTGCCAGGTCTATGACACTATCAGAGTCCCCTGTTCGAGTGGCCATTCTTGTTGCCCTTCCATCATTCAAGCACACTAAATCGGCCGATACCAGTGCGTTCTCTAGGTCTTCTCCCTGCTTGTTGGTTATGACGTTGCCCCACTGGTCTCCTCTAGCATTAAAGTCTCCGCAGAAAATGACATTCTCTTCATCGAACTCGAAGAGATTCTGCCATTGTTGTGTGTTCACCTTCCCATTACAGGCATACACATTAACAATCACGAAATGAACTGGGGTCTGCACCCTAACCGCATGTACCTGCAATTCTGCATTGTTCCACACAGACATATCAACCTCAGCTGCCACCATATTGTTGCGCACAAGGATGGCCTGCCCAAGGTGTCATCTATTGTAAAAACAATGAAAGCCAGGAGTACTTACTGTTCTGTCACCAAGAAGAGTTTCTTGCAAAACCATTATATCGGCGCCGCACAGTAGCTTATCAAGAATGGGCCGTCGTTGATTAATGGACCCACAATTCCAATAAGTAACGCGCACATACTTTAGGCCTAGCCTCTCACACTTTGACAGTTTAGTGCACCCCTCTTGCCCCGTCGTGTTTTCCTTCTTCGATGATGTAGTTTGGGCTGCATCTGAAAACCTACACTTCTTACCGTCGTCTTTGATGAACGTCGCTGAACGTTGTTGCTTTGGATGGCCTAGACTCACGTGCACTTGCTCAGTCGCACGGCCTAGAACCCGTTCCACGTTATAAACTGGCCAACTCCAGTAACTTGCTCAGCAGCACGCGGAAACACTGAGAGCTTTCTACAAATTAAATGACTTACGCGTCCTTGACAACAGACCGGCGTAAACAAACCGCCATTTTGACGCGTTCAATAGTGCAGCAAGGCTGAATAATGAGATAAGGAAATTATAACAAATATCTACCTATAGTTCTACATCTACAAGTAAACACCCACATGTCTATAGTTCTACATCTACAAGTAAACACCCACATGTCTATTGTTCTACATCTACAAGTAAACACCTACATGTCTATAGTTCTACATGTACAAGTACACAACCACTTGTCTATAGTTCTACATCTACCTATAGTTCTACATCTACAAGTAAACACCCACATGTCTATAGTTCTACATCTACAAGTAAACACCCACATTTCTATTGTTCTACATCTACAAGTAAACACCCACTTGTCTATAGTTCTACATCTACCTATAGTTTACATCTACAAGTAAACACCACATGTCTATTGTTCTACATCTACCTATAGTTCTACATCTACAAGTAAACACCCACATGTCTATTGTTCTACATCTACAAGTAAACACCCACATGTCTATAGTTCTACATCTACAACTAAACACCCACATGTCTATAGTTCTATGTCTACAAGTAAACACCCACATGTCTATTGTTCTACATCTACAAGTAAACACCCACATGTCTATAGTTCTACATCTACAAGTAAACACCCACATGTCTATAGTTCTACATGTACAAGTAAACACCCACATGTCTATTGTTCTACATCTACAAGTAAACACCCACATGTCTATAGTTCTACATCTACAAGCAAACACCCACATGTCTATAGTTCTACATCTACCTATAGTTCTACATCTACAAGCAAACACCCACATGTCTATAGTTTTACATCTACCTATAGTTCTACATCTACAAGCAAACACCCACATGTTTATAGTTAAACATGTCTACTGTTTGTGAATGTTCAGAAGTGATGAACCTCACCTATGAGAACAAATCTGGTTCAGTCCAAGAAGAGCTTTGACCTGTCCACTGAAGTAGCCATTTTGTTTTGTTTGACATGAATTAAATAGGACAAACCAATATATTTGTCTTTGTTCTTTATTGGTGTTTATTGTTTATTTGTGTTTGTTGTTTCTTGGTGATTATTGTTTCAAGGGAGGTAGAAATGGTAAGAGTGTTGAAGAGTTGGACAGGGAGAGAGTATCTTAAGTGGGAGAGCTGTACAAGGAGAGAATATCTTACATGGGTGAAGGAGAGCTGTACAAGGAGAGAATATCTTACATGGGTGAAGGAGAGCTGTACAAGGAGAGAATATCTTACATGGGAGAAGGAGAGCTGTACAGGAAGAGAATAACTTACATGGGAGAAGGAGAGCTGCACAGGAAGAGAATAACTTACATGGGAGAAGGAGAGCTGCACAGGAAGAGAATATCTTACATGGGAGAAGGAGAGCTGCACAGGAAGAGAATAACTTACATGGGTGAAGGAGAGCTGTACAAGGAGAGAATATCTTACATGGGAGAAGGAGAGCTGTACAGGAAGAGAATAACTTACATGGGAGAAGGAGAGCTGCACAGGAAGAGAATAACTTACATGGGAGAAGGAGAGCTGTACAGGAAGAGAATAACTTACATGGGAGAAGGAGAGCTGTACAGGAAGAGAATAACTTACATGGGTGAAGGAGAGCTGTACAGGAAGAGAATAACTTACATGGGTGAAGGAGAGCTGCACAGGGAGAGAATAACTTACATGGGAGAAGGAGAGCTGTACAGGAAGAGAATAACTTACATAGGAGAAGGAGAGCTGTACAGGAAGAGAATATCTTACATGGGAGAAGTAGAGCTGTACAGGAAGAGAATAACTTACATGGGAGAAGGAGAGCTGTACAGGAAGAGAATAACTTACATGGGAGAAGGAGAGCTGCACAGGAAGAGAATAACTTACATGGGAGAAGGAGAGCTGTACAGGAAGAGAATAACTTACATGGGAGAAGGAGAGCTGTACAGGAAGAGAATAACTTACATGGGAGAAGGAGAGCTGTACAGGAAGAGAATAACTTACATGGGAGAAGGAGAGCTGTACAGGAAGAGAATAACTTGCATGGGAGAAGGAGAGCTGCACAGGAAGAGAATAACTTACATGGGAGAAGGAGAGCTGCACAGGAAGAGAATAACTTACATGGGAGAAGGAGAGCTGTACAGGAAGAGAATAACTTACATGGGAGAAGGAGAGCTGCACAGGGAGAGAATAACTTACATGGGAGAAGGAGAGCTGCACAGGGAGAGAATAACTTACATGGGTGAAGGAGAGCTGTACAGGAAGAGAATAACTTACACGGGAGAAGGAGAGCTGCACAGGAAGAGAATAACTTACATGGGAGAAGGAGAGCTGTACAGGAAGAGAATAACTTACATGGGAGAAGGAGAGCTGTACAGGAAGAGAATAACTTACATGGGTGAAGGAGAGCTGTACAGGAAGAGAATAACTTACATGGGAGAAGGAGAGCTGTACAGGAAGAGAATAACTTACATGGGAGAAGGAGAGCTGCACAGGAAGAGAATATCTTACATGGGAGAAGGAGAGCTGTACAAGGAGAGAATATCTTACATGGGAGAAGGAGAGCTGTACAGGAAGAGAATAACTTACATGGGAGAAGGAGAGCTGTACAGGAAGAGAATAACTTACATGGGTGAAGGAGAGCTGTACAGGAAGAGAATAACTTACATGGGAGAAGGAGAGCTGTACAGGAAGAGAATAACTTACATGGGAAAAGGAGAGCTGTACAGGAAGAGAATATCTTACATGGGAGAAGGAGAGCTGCACAGGAAGAGAATAACTTACATGGGAGAAGGAGAGCTGTACAGGAAGAGAATAACTTACATGGGTGAAGGAGAGCTGTACAAGGAGAGAATAACTTACACGGGAGAAGGAGAGCTGCACAGGAAGAGAATAACTTACACGGGAGAAGGAGAGCTGCACAGGAAGAGAATAACTTACATGGGAGAAGGAGAGCTGTACAGGAAGAGAATAACTTACATGGGAGAAGGAGAGCTGTACAGGAAGAGAATAACTTACATGGGAGAAGGAGAGCTGCACAGGGAGAGAATAACTTACATGGGTGAAGGAGAGCTGTACAGGAAGAGAATAACTTACATGGGAGAAGGAGAGCTGCACAGCAAGAGTATAACTTACATGGGAGAAGGAGAGCTGTACAGGAAGAGAATAACTTACATGGGAGAAGGAGAGCTGTACAGGAAGAGAATAACTTACATGGGTGAAGGAGAGCTGTACAGGAAGAGAATAACTTACATGGGAGAAGGAGAGCTGTACAGGAAGAGAATAACTTACATGGGAGAAGGAGAGCTGCACAGGAAGAGAATATCTTACATGGGAGAAGGAGAGCTGTACAAGGAGAGAATATCTTACATGGGAGAAGGAGAGCTGTACAGGAAGAGAATAACTTACATGGGAGAAGGAGAGCTGTACAGGAAGAGAATAACTTACATGGGAGAAGGACAGCTGTACAGGAAGAGAATAACTTACATGGGTGAAGGAGAGCTGTACAGGAAGAGAATAACTTACATGGGAGAAGGAGAGCTGTACAGGAAGAGAATATCTTACATGGGAGAAGGAGAGCTGCACAGGAAGAGAATAACTTACATGGGAGAAGGAGAGCTGTACAGGAAGAGAATAACTTACATGGGTGAAGGAGAGCTGTACAAGGAGAGAATAACTTACATGGGAGAAGGAGAGCTGCACAGGAAGAGAATAACTTACATGGGAGAAGGAGAGCTGTACAGGAAGAGAATAACTTACATGGGAGAAGGAGAGCTGTACAGGAAGAGAATAACTTACATGGGAGAAGGAGAGCTGTACAGGAAGAGAATAACTTACATGGGAGAAGGAGAGCTGTACAGGAAGAGAATAACTTACATGGGAGAAGGAGAGCTGCACAGGAAGAGAATAACTTACATGGGAGAAGGAGAGCTGTACAGGAAGAGAATAACTTACATGGGAGAAGGAGAGCTGTACAGGAAGAGAATAACTTACATGGGAGAAGGAGAGCTGTACAGGAAGAGAATAACTTACATGGGAGAAGGAGAGCTGTACAGGAAGAGAATAACTTACATGGGAGAAGGAGAGCTGCACAGGAAGAGAATAACTTACATGGGAGAAGGAGAGCTGCACAGGAAGAGAATAACTTACATGGGAGAAGGAGAGCTGTACAGGAAGAGAATAACTTACATGGGAGAAGGAGAGCTGTACAGGAAGAGAATAACTTACATGGGAGAAGGAGAGCTGCACAGGGAGAGAATAACTTACATGGGTGAAGGAGAGCTGTACAGGAAGAGAATAACTTACATGGGAGAAGGAGAGCTGCACAGGAAGAGAATAACTTACATGGGAGAAGGAGAGCTGCACAGGAAGAGAATAACTTACATGGGAGAAGGAGAGCTGTACAGGAAGAGAATAACTTACATGGGTGAAGGAGAGCTGTACAGGAAGAGAATAACTTACAAGGGAGAAGGAGAGCTGCACAGGGAGAGAATAACTTACATGGGAGAAGGAGAGCTGTACAGGAAGAGAATAACTTACATGGGTGAAGGAGAGCTGCACAGGGAGAGAATAACTTACATGGGTGAAGGAGAGCTGCACAGGAAGAGAATAACTTACACGGGTGAAGGAGAGCTGTACAGGAAGAGAATAACTTACATGGGTGAAGGAGAGCTGCACAGGGAGAGAATAACTTACATGGGTGAAGGAGAGCTGTACAGGAAGAGAATAACTTCAATGCGAGAAGGAGAGCTGCACAGGAAGAGAATAACTTACATGGGAGAAGGAGAGCTGTACAGGAAGAGAATAACTTACATGGGAGAAGGAGAGCTGTACAGGAAGAGAATAACTTACATGGGTGAAGGAGAGCTGTACAGGAAGAGAATAACTTACATGGAGAAGGAGAGCTGTACAGGAAGAGAATAACTTACATGGGAGAAGGAGAGCTGCACAGGAAGAGAATATCTTACATGGGAGAAGGAGAGCTGTACAAGGAGAGAATATCTTACATGGGAGAAGGAGAGCTGTACAGGAAGAGAATAACTTACATGGGAGAAGGAGAGCTGTACAGGAAGAGAATAACTTACATGGGAGAAGGAGAGCTGTACAGGGAGAGAATAACTTACATGGGAGAAGGAGAGCTGTACAGGAAGAGAATAACTTACATGGGAGAAGGAGAGCTGTACAGGAATAGAATATCTTACATGGGAGAAGGAGAGCTGCACAGGAAGAGAATAACTTACATGGGAGAAGGAGAGCTGTACAGGAAGAGAATAACTTACATGGGAGAAGGAGAGCTGTACAAGGAGAGAATAACTTACATGGGAGAAGGAGAGCTGCACAGGAAGAGAATAACTTACATGGGAGAAGGAGAGCTGTACAGGAAGAGAATAACTTACATGGGAGAAGGAGAGCTGTACAGGAAGAGAATAACTTACATGGGAGAAGGAGAGCTGTACAGGAAGAGAATAACTTACATGGGAGAAGGAGAGCTGTACAGGAAGAGAATAACTTACATGGGAGAAGGAGAGCTGCACAGGAAGAGAATATCTTACATGGGAGAAGGAGAGCTGTACAAGAAGAGAATAACTTACATGGGAGAAGGAGAGCTGCACAGGAAGAGAATAACTTACATGGGAGAAGGAGAGCTGTACAGGAAGAGAATAACTTACATGGGAGAAGGAGAGCTGTACAGGGAGAGAATAACTTACATGGGTGAAGGAGAGCTGTACAGGAAGAGAATAACTTACATGGGAGAAGGAGAGCTGTATAGGAAGAGAATAACTTACATGGGAGAAGGAGAGCTGCACAGGAAGAGAATATCTTACATGGGAGAAGGAGAGCTGCACAGGAAGAGAATAACTTACATGGGAGAAGGAGAGCTGTACAGGAAGAGAATATCTTACATGGGAGAAGGAGAGCTGTACAGGAAGAGAATAACTTACATGGGTGAAAGAGAGCTGTACAGGAAGAGAATAACTTACATGGGAGAAGGAGAGCTGTACAGGAAGAGAATAACTTAAGTGGGAGAGCTGTACAAGGAGAGAATAACTTACATGGGAGAAGGAGAGCTGTACAGGAAGAGAATAACTTACATGGAGAAGGAGAGCTGCACAGGAAGAGAATAACTTACATGGGAGAAGGAGAGCTATACAGGAAGAGAATAACTTACATGGGAGAAGGAGAGCTGTACAGGAAGAGAATATCTTACATGGGAGAAGGAGATCTGTACAGGAAGAGAATAACTTACATGGGTGAAGGAGAGCTGTACAGGAAGAGAATAACTTACATGGGAGAAGGAGAGCTGTACAAGGAGAGAATAACTTACATGGGTGAAGGAGAGCTGCACAGGAAGAGAATAACTTAAGTGGGAGAGCTGTACAGGGAGAGAATATCTTACATGGGAGAAGGAGAGCTGCACAGGAAGAGAATAACTTACATGGGAGAGATGTACAGAGAGAATATATTTTTACTAGGAGTGGGAGAGCTGGACAGCTTGAATATCTTAAAAGAGAGAGTTGGACAGGGAGAAATATCTTAAGTTGAAGAAGGAGCGTTGACAGGGAGAAAGTATCTTAAGGGAGAGTTGGGCAGGGAGAAAGTATCTTGAATGAGAGTTTGGCAGGGAGAAAGTATCGTGAGGGAGAATTGGGTCAGGAGAAAGTATCTTGAGAGAGAGTGAGAATTTAACAAAGAGAGAATACCTTAAGTGGGGCAGGGAGAATTGAACAGGGAGAGAATACCTTAAATGAGACAGGGAGAATTGAACAGGGTAAGAATACCTTAAGTGGGACAGAGAGAATTTAACAAGAGAGAATACCTTAAGTGGAACAGGAAGAATTGAACATAAATAGAATATTTTTAGTGGGACAAGGAGAATTCAACAGGGAAAGAATATCTTGAGTGGGAGAATTAAACAAGGAGAGAATACCTTAATTGGGACAGGGAGAATTTAACAGGGAGATAATATCTTAAGTGGGACAGGTTGGAATATCTTAAGTGGAACAGGGAGAGAATATTTTAAGTGGGATAGGGAGAATTGAACAGGGAGAGAATATCTTAAGTTGGAAAATTTAACAAGGAGAGAATACTTCAAGTGGGACAGGGAGAATTGAACAGGGAGAGAATATCTTAAGTGGGATAGGGAGAATTGAACAGGGAGAGAATATCTTAAGTTGGATAGGGAGAATTGAACAGGGAGAGAATATCTTAAGTGGGAAAATTTAACAAGGAGAGAATTGAACAGGAAGAGAATATCTTAAGTGGGATAGGGAGAATTGAACAGGAGAAAATATCTTAAGTTGGATAGGGAGAATTGAACAGGAAGAGAATATCTTAAGTGGGATAGGGAGAATTGAACAGGAGAAAATATCTTAAGTTGGATAGGGAGAATTGAACAGGGAGAGAATATCTTAAGTGGGATAGGGAGAATTGAACAGGGAGAGAATATCTTAAGTTGGATAGGGAGAATTGAACAGGGAGAGAATATCTTAAGTGGGATAGGGAGAATTGAACAGGAGAAAATATCTTAAGTGGGATAGGGAGAATTGAACAATGGGAGAATATCTTAAGCGGGAGAATTTAACAAGGAGAGAATGTCTTAAGTGGGAGAATTTAACAAGGAGAAAATGTCTTAAGTGGCAGAATTTAACAAGGAGAGAATGTCTTAAGTGGCAGAATTTAACAAGGAGAGAATGTCTTAAGTGGGAGAATTTAACAAGGAGAGAATGACTTAAGTGGCAGAATTTAACAAGGAGAGAATGTCTTAAGTGGCAGAATTTAACAAGGAGAGAATGTCTTAAGTGGGAGAATTTAACAAGGAGAGAATGACTTAAGTGGCAGAATTTAACAAGGAGAAAATGTCTTAAGTGGCAGAATTTAACAAGGAGAGAATTCTTAAGTGGGAGAATTTAACAAGGAGAGAATGTCTTAAGTGGCAGAATTTAACAAGGAGAGAATGTCTTAAGTGGGAGAATTTAACAAGGAGAAAATGTCTTAAGTGACAGAATTTAACAAGGACAAAATGTCTTAAGTGGGAGAATTTAACAAGGAGAAAATGTCTTAAGCGGGAGAATTTAACAAGGAGAAAATGTCTTAAGTGGGAGAATTTAACAAGGAGAAAATGTCTTAAGTGGGAGAGTTTAACAAGGAGACAATATTTTAAGTGGGAGAGTTTAACAAGGAGAAAATATCTTAAGTGGGAGAGTTTAACAAGGAGAAAATGTCTTAAGTGGGAGAGTTTAACAAGGAGAAAATATCTTAAGTGGGAGAGTTTAACAAGGAGAAAATGTCTTAAGTGGGAGAGTTTAACAAGGAGAAAACGTCTTAAGTGGGAGAGTTTAACAAGGAGAAAATATCTTAAGTGGGAGGGGGGGAGAGAAGAAAGTTAAGCAAGAGAAAGGGAGAGGTGTCAATGGTGGGACAGAGCGATGTCTCGTCATATGTTCGTCGCTGAAATCATTGAGATCCCCTCTTTTGTTAAATGCGACTGACTTCACAAATTCTTGAACCCAAAACTAGTGAATTCTTGACAAACGAAAAGTGACCGGTGATAGCTGCCGGAGATGAGACTTTGCAGTCAAGAGCGGCAATCAAGAAAAACTAAATCTTAGTCAAGAGTATTTCGGTTGTGTCCCTTGGATACAAAAAACTGCATTTATAGTCCCAGTAAATATAATCTACTAAATTCTGCATTTATAGCTCCAGTAAATATGATCTACTAAAATCTGTGTTTATAGCTCCAGTAAATATGATCTACTAAAATCTGTGTTTATAGCTCCAGTAAATATGATCTACTAAAATCTGTGTTTATAGCTCCAGTAAATATGATCTACTAAAATCTATATTTATAGCGCAAGTAAATATGATCTACTAAAATCTGTGTTTATAGTCCCAGTAAATATGATCTACTAAATTCTGCATTTATAGCTCCAGTAAATATGATCTACTAAAATCTGTATTTATAGCGCAAGTAAATATGATCTACTAAAATCTGCATTTGTAGTCCCAGTAAATATGATCTACTAAAATCTGCGTTTATAGTCCCACTAAATATGATCTACTAAAATCTGCATTTGTAGTCCCAGTAAATATGATCTACTAAAATCTGCATTTATAGTCCCAGTAAATATGATCTACTAAAATCTGCATTTATAGCTGGATTGAGTTAAATTGTGACCAACGATAGACCAGTGGCGTATTCTCTATGATACCGCAGCTACCGCCGGTAGCCTGATCATTTTAACGAAATACAAAAGGAAATGATAATTTATTATATTTGTTAAAATAATTATATTACAAATTTTCGAACATTCTATTACACATTTCGTAGGCCAGTATGATTTATTTGCTTTGATTTGCATTTATTAAAGCAAGGTTTTCCTCTGGCCACTATAACGTTTGTGAATTAAACGGAAACTACTCTACATTGAAACCTCTAGTAGCTCGCTGTACATTTTTCCTCTATCCGGACCTAGTATTAACGACATTGACATTCAAAACTGGGAGTCAAAATAATATGGCGGGTGCTACCGCTAAAGGAATGCGGTTTCATGGGTTATTTTTAGCTCTAGCCAATTAAAACTCCATACTTTAGCTATTTATAACTACGTTGTGCGCATCAGCATCTGTAGAAAGAACTTTTTCTGCTCTCAAGAGAATCAAATCTTATTGTCGCTCAACTCAGACACAAGAACGCTTATCTGGTTTAGCATTAATGCCCTTTGCGAAATCATTCCCTCAGAAACTTAGAAACCACCCAACAGTACTTTCAATGACAAAGTCATCAAGACATTTTCGTCCCAAACAAGACGGACAGAGTTTACATATAAATAAGTAAGTAATTTAAAATGTAGTGAAGTCATTAGAAAATATTACTTTATGTTAGCCTACTGAATATAATGTATGTCTTTATTTATTATGTCAGCGGTAGCCCAGACCCCAAATCCAGTATACGCCACTGTAATAGACCACTACTATCATGTGACCAACAATAGACCACTACTATCATGTGACCAGTCAACGGTCACATGGACATTGTAGCGATCTCTTCACAGGGCTCTGGCTGAAGCTAAATAGAAGTCTGTACTCGTCTTGTACATCTTGCATATCTTGTACATTGTGTACACCCTATGTATCGTGTACGTCTTGCACATCTTGACATACGGATGGGACACATAGTGGACACGTTAATTACTTTGTGCTGTCATCTTGTGAGTAAATTGCTACTGGCAGTTGTGTATTTATTGTGTCCGCTTGTAACTGGCCATAGATGTGAATCATGCAACATCACAAGATCTACTACCACAACTAGAAGATAAACTGTAACGGTCGGCTGAAGAAAGTCTCAAGCTCAAAAACTTACAAGGTGAATGAAAAGTAGGATGAAACAGCATATACACATCTAAATAAGGAAATAATAGATAACAAGGAAAGCTAAAGAAATAGAGAATAGATAACAAGGAAAGCTAAAGAAATAGAGAATAGATAACAAGGAAAGCTAAAGAAATAGAGATGTAGTGAGCTGGGAAGGCAACAGAACACACAACTGATGGACAAACTTTAACGTTCATGTTCATTGTCAGTTTGATATCAATAGAAGGGAGAATGGGGCAAAGTGAGGCAACAGAACACACAACCGATGGACAAACCTAAACACTCATATTCACTGTTTGATATCAACAGAAGGGAGAATGGGGCAAAGTGAGGCAACAGAACACACAACCGATGGACAAACCTAAACACTCATGCTCATTGTTTGATATCAATAGAAGGGAGAATGGGGCAAAGTGAGGCAACAGAACACACAACCGATGGACAAACCTAAACACTCATATTCACTGTTTGATATCAATAGAAGGGAGAATGGGGCAAAGTGAGGCGACAGAACACACAACCGATGGACAAACCTTAACGCTCATGTTCATTGTCTGTTTGATATCAATAGAAGGAAGAATGGGGCAAAGTGAGGCAACAGAATGATGGAGAAAGTACATCCAAAGTGTGTTTGTTGACCAGAAATAAAAGACAAATATCATGATAAAAACAACATGCAATCAAGAAGGACATTGAGAATGCTTTCCGAGGAAGTCTCACGGCCTGGTAAGACATCGTTAGAAGGAATTGAAACATTAGGAGATGGTCTAGTAGAATCTACAGAGCGCCTTCTATTACACAACGGACATATCTATACTGCTCAAAACAATCCCCGGCGTCATCAAAGTCAACAGTAAGAAAACAGTCGCATTGGGAATCTCAAAGGTAACTCTTAAAGTGGCCCTCAAAATAACAAGAACAACTTTGAAACAAGTCAATTAATGACCTGGCCACGATGGAAGATTACCGAGAATAGCCTGGGCAACGGCAGCTCTATATTAAATGGAAAAAAATAATTAATAAATAATTGTGTTCAGCCTGTCTTTGTCATTGGAGGTAAGAAAAAAGTGTTCTTTGATGTTACATACAAGTAGAGCCAATCTGTATATATGGAAGCGAATCATGGACGATCTATGAACAAACAAGAAGGTACTTGGAGTTCACAGAAATGTGATTGTACAGATAAATATTGAGAATACCATGGGCAGAATGTTGAGAATACCATCGATAAAATGTTGAGAATACTATGAACAGAATGTTGAGAATACCATGGACAGAATTATGAGAATACCATGAACAGAATGTTTGAATACCATGGATAAAATGTTGAGAAGACTATGAAAAGAATGTTGAGAATACCGTGGACAGCTAAGAATGTTGCGAAGATCAATGACAGTTGAGAAGACCATGGACAGCTGAGAATGTTGAGAAGATAATGGACAGTTGAGAAGACCACGGACAGCCGAGAATGTTGAGAAGATCATGGACAGTTGAGAAGACCATGGACAGCTGAGAATGTTGAGAAGATAATGGACAGTTGAGAAGACCACGGACAGCCGAGAATGTTGAGAAGATCATGGACAGTTGAGAAGACCGTGGACAGAATGTTGAGAAGAGCGTGGACAGCTAAGAATGTTGAGAAGATAATGGACAGCTAAGAATGTTGAGAAGATAATGGACAGCTAAGAATGTGATAAAACCATGGACAGCTAAGAATGTTATAAAGAGCATGGACAGTAGAGAAGACCATGAACAGAATGTTGAGAAAATCGTGGACAGCTAAGAATGTTGAGAAGAACTTGGACAGTATGTTGAGAAGATCATGGACAGCTAAGAATGTTGAGAGGACCATGGACAGTTGAGAAGACCATGGACAGAATGTTGAGAAGACCATGGACAGAATGTTGAGAAGATCATGGACAGCTAAGAATGTTGAGAGGACCATGGACAGTTGAGAAGACCATGGACAGAATGTTGAGAAGATCATGGACAGCTAAGAATGTTGAGAGGACCATGGACAGTTGAGAAGACCATGGACAGAATGTTGAGAAGACCATGAACAGCTAACAATGTTGAGAAGACCTTGGACAGTATGTTGAGAAGATCATGGACAGCTAAGAATGTTAAGAAAACCAAGGACAGTTAAGAATGTTGTGAAGACCATGAACAGCTAAGAATGTAGAGAAACCCATGGACAGCTGATAATATTGAGAAGACCATGGACAGCTGATAATGTAGAGAAGACCATGGACATCTGATAATGTAGAGAAGACCATGGACAGCTGATAATGTAGAGAAGACCATGGACAGCTGATAATGTATAGAAGACCATGGACAGCTGATAATGTTGAGAAGACCATGGACAGCTGATAATGTAGAGAAGACCATGGACAGCTGATAATGTAGAGAAAGACATGGACATCTGATAATGTAGAGAAGACCATGGACAGCTGATAATGTAGAGAAGACCATGGACAGCTGATAATGTAGAGAAGACCATGGACAGCTGATAATGTAGAGAAGACCATGGACAGCTGATAATGTAGAGAAGACCATGGACAGCTGATAATGTTGAGAAGACCATGGGCAGCTAATAACGTTGAGAAGACCATGGACAGCTAAGAATGTTGAGAAGACCATGGACAGCTAAGAATGTTGAGAAGACCATGGACAGCTGATAATGTTGAGAAGATCATGGGCAGCTAAGAGTGTTGAGAAGATCATGGACAGCTGATAATGTTGAGAAGACCATGGACAGCTAGGAATGTTGAGAAGACCATGGACAGTTGAGAAGACTATGGACATCTAAGAACGTTGAGAAGTTCACGGACAGCTAAGAATGTTGAGAAGATCATGGACAGCTGAGAATATTGAGATGTTCATGGACAACTACGAATTTAAAAAAAGACTATGGACAGCTAAGAATGTTGAGAAGACCATGGACAGCTGAGAATGTTGAGAAGTTCATGGACAGCTAAGAATGTTGAGAAGACCATGGACAGCTGAGAATGTTGAGAAGTTCATGGACAGCTGAGAATGTTGAGAAGACCACGGACAGCTGAGAATTTTGAGGAGACCATGGACAGCTAAGAATATTGAGAAGACCATGGACAGCTGAGAATGTTGAGAAGTTCGTGGACAGCTGAGAATGTTGAGAAGACCATGGACAGTTGAGAAGACTATGGACAGCTGAGAATGTTGAGAAGACCATAGACAGCTAAGAATGTTGAGAAGACCATGGACAGCTGAGAATGTTGAGAAGACTATGGACAGCTAAGAATGTTGAGAAGACCATGGACAGTTGAGAAGACTATGGACAGCTGAGAATGTTGAGAAGACCATGGACAGCAAAGAATGTTGAGAAGACCATGGACAGCTGAGAATGTTGATAAGTTCATGTACAGCTGAGAATGTTGAGAAGACCATGGACAGTTGAGAAGTTCATGGACATCTAAGAACGATGAGAAGACCAATGGACAGCTGAGAATGTTGAGAAGTTCATGGACAGCTAAGAATGTTGAGAAGATCATGGACAGCTAAGAATGTTGAGAAGACCATGGACAGCTAAGAACGATGAGAAGACCATGGACAGCTGAGAACTTTGAGAAGACCATGGAGAGCTAAGAATGTTGAGAAGTTCATGGACCGCTAAGAATGTTGAGAAGTTCATGGACAGCTAAAATGTTGAGAAGACCATGGACAGCTAAGAATGTTGAGAACACCATGGGCAGCTGAGAATGTTGCGAAGTTCGTGGACAGCTGAGAATGTTGGGAAGTTCATGGACAGCTAAGAATGTTGAGAAGACCATGGACAGCTAAGAATGATGAGAAGACCATGGACAACTGAGAATGTTGAGACGTTCACGGACAGCTAAAAATGTTGAGAAGACCATGGATAGCTGAGACTACAACATTCGTACAAATATCCACAGACTACAACATTCTAGCCAGTCCGTCATATTGAGCTAGATCAGCGTCTCTCAAACTGTGAGTTTCTAACAGAGGGTCCGCGGTGCCGTCACAGGTGGCCCACGATGCCGTCAAAGGGGTCCGAGGTGCTATCACATGGGGTTCGAGGTGCTGTCTTAGGGGCTTCAGGGCGCTATCACAGGGGTCCGGGTCGCTATAAGAGGGGCTTCGAGGTGATGTCACAGGGGGCCGAGGTGTTGTCACAGGGGTTTCCGGGGCGCTATCAGAGGGCTTCGAGGTGCTGTCACAGGGGGGCCGAGGTGTTGTCACAGGGTGTTCGAGGTGCTGTCACAGGGGGGCCGAAGTGTTTGTCACAGGGTGTTCGAGGTACTGTCACAGGGGGCCGAGGTGTTGTCACAGGGTGTTCGAGGTGCTGTCACAGGGGTCCGGGTCGCTATCAGAGGGGCTTCGAGGTGCTGTCACAGGGGGGCCGAGGTGTTGTCACAGGGTGTTCGAGGTGCTGTCACAGGGGATCCGAGATGCTGTCACAGGGGGTCCGGGGCGCTATTATGGGGGGGGGGGGGGGGGGTCGGGGCGTTATCACAAGGGGTTCGAGGTGCTATCACAGGGGGTCCGGGGCGCTATCACAGGGGGTCCGGGGCGCTATCACAGGGGGTTCGAGGTGCTGTCACAGGGGTACGAGTGCTACCACAGGGGACCGAGGTGCTGTCACAGGGGGTCCGGGGCGCTACCACAGGGGACCGAGGTGCTGTCACAGGGGGTCCGGGGCGCTACCCCAGGGGACCGAGGTGCTGTCACAGGGGGTCCGAGGTGCTGTCACAGGGGGTCCGAGGTGCTACCACAGGGGTCCGAGGTGCTATCACAGGGGGTCCGGGTCGCTATCACAGAGGGTTAGAGGTGCTGTCATAGGGGGTCCGAAGTGCTGTCACAGGGGTTCGAGGTGCCATTACTGAGGATCCACGAAGGCTTCAGGAATAGTTTGATATTTTGTAGTTAACTGGAAAGAGAATGAACAAAAATAAATTCTGGGGTCCGCGACTACAAAACGTATTTAATGGGGGCCCGTGACTACAAAACGTGTTTAATGGGGGTCCGTGACTATAAAACGTGTTTAATGGGGGTCCGCGAGTACAAAATATATTTAATGGAGGTCCGTGACTACAAAACGTGTTTAATGGGGGTCCGTGACTATAAAACTTGTTTAATGGGGGTCTGTGACTACAAAACGTGTTTAATGGGGGTTCGTGGCTACAAAGCGTGTTTAATGGGGGTCCGTGACTACAAAACGTGTTTAATGGGGGTCCGTGACTACAAAACGTGTTTAATGGGGTCTGTGACTACAAAACGTATTTAATGGGGTCCGCGAGTACAAAACATATTTAATGGGGGTCCGTGACTACAAAACGTGTTTAATGGGGGTCCGTGACTACAAAACGTGTTTAATGAGGGTCCGTGACTATAAAACGTGTTTAATGGGGGTTCGTGGCTACAAAGCGTGTTTAATGGGGGTCCGTGACTACAAAACGTGTTTAACGTGGGTCCGTGACTACAAAACGTGTTTAATGGGGGTCTGTGACTATAAAACGTGTTTAATGGGGGTCTGTGACTATAAAACGTGTTTAATGGGGGTCCGTGACTATAAAACGTGTTTAATGGGGTCCGTGACTATAAAACGTGTTTAATGGGGGTCTGTGACTATAAAACGTGTTTAATGGGGGTCTGTGACTATAAAACGTGTTTAATGGGGGTCTGTGGCTACAAAACGTGTTTAATGGGGGTCGTGGCTACAAAGCGTGTTTAATGTGGGTCCATGACTACAAAACGTGTTTAATGGGGGTTCGTGGCTACAAAACATGTTTAATGTGGGTTCATGACTACAAAACGTATTTAATGGGGGTTCGTGGCTACAAAGCGTATTTAATGGGGGTCCGATGTAAATAAAAGTTTGAGAACCTCTGAGCTAATCGCTGAGATGATGACAACAGCTGACTTGTGATCGCATGGATAAGATAAACTGACTTGTGTTCACATGGATAAGATAAACTGACTTGTGTTCACATGGATAAGATAAACTGACTTGTGAACACATGGATAAGATAAACTGACTTGTGAACACATGGATAAGATAAACTGACTTGTGTTCACATGGATAAGATAAACTGACTTGTGAACACATGGATAAGATAAACTGACTTGTGAACACATGGATAAGATAAACTGATTTGTGATCACATGGATAAGTTAAACTGACTTGTGATCACATGGATAAGATAAACTGACTTGTGATCACATGGATAAGATAAACTGACTTGTGATCACATGGATAATATAAACTGACTTGTGAACACATTGATAAGATAAACTGATTTGTGATCACATGGATAAGATAAACTGACTTGTGAACACATGGATAAGTTAAACTGATTTGTGATCACATGGATAAGATAAACTGACTTGTGAACACATTGATAAGATAAACTGACTTCTGATCACATGGATAAGATAAACTGACTTGTGAACACGTGGATAAGATAAACTGACTTGTGAACACGTGGATAAGATAAACTGACTTGTGAACACGTGGTCAACACAAACTGACACGGCGAGTCAAACAAACTTGTAGCGGGGAATAACTCTGCCATGTTTTCATTAGGAACTGGTCTATGCCAAGCCAGTGATTACGCGCCCAGCAAGTCCACGCCTCAGTTATCCTCTCTCGTGGATTTTGTTTTCCCTGTCAGGAGCTCGAGGAAAGTTTCTCACCAAACACACGAGTCGGGCCATCCAAACGTCTGTGCTCGGGACGAGGCTTGGCTGAGGGAAATACATTTCTGAGTGCTCTTGTGGGATCGACATTGCACAAATACATGAGGGAAGAGGGGGAGGGGAGGTGGAGTAGAGTGTACAAACTTCCACCGACCCAATATAAAATGTTGTAAGAGAAAGAGAGAGAAAGAAACAAGAGAAACGCCATGCATTTTTGTTGAGAAACTTACTTTGTGGCACAGAAATCGTTGAGGTGGAGCACCTTAGGTCGTTAGGCGATCGTTGCAACCCAATCTGAGACTGCAATCACAAGTTGGTGGTATCTTCACACACATCTTTACAATCATCTTTACAATCATCTTCACACACATCTTTACAATCATCTTTACACACATCTTTACAATCATCTTTACACACATCTTTACAATCATCTTTACACACATCTTTACAATCATCTTCACACACATCTTTATAATCATCTTTACACACATCTTTACAATCATCTTCACACACATTTTTACAATCATCTTCACACACATCTTTACAATCATCTTCACACACATCTTTACAATCATCTTCACACACATCTTTACAATCATCTTCACACACATCTTTATAATCATCTTTACACACATCTTTACAATCATCTTACACATATCTTTACAATCATCTTCATACACATCTTTACAATCATCTTCACACACATCTTTACAATCATCTTCACACACATCTTTACAATCATCTTCACACACATCTTTACAATCATCTTCACACACATCTTTACAATCATCTTCACACACATCTTTATAATCATCTTTACACACATCTTTACAATCATCTTCACACACATCTTTACAATCATCTTCACACACATCTTTAAATCATCTTCACACACATCTTTACAATCATCTTCACACAAATCTTCACAATCATCTTCACACACATCTTCACAATCATCTTCACACACATCTTCACAATCATCTTCACACACATTAGTTAACCAGATGCAGCACTTGAACCCACAAGAGAACTGCCACCACACACGTCAGCCAATCGTCAGTAGCCAAGAATCGACATGGAGCAATCCGAGTGTTCACAAGAAGAGCTTCCATCCCTAACCACCCAGCCCCAGATAACACAGGCTTGTCTGTGAGATGGAAATAGAGTGGCTGTACCAACTTGGTGTCACTACCATCTTATCTGTACGTGACCGCAAATAACAATCTTATCTTACGTGACAGCAAATGACAATCTTATCTGTACGTGACAGCAAATAACAATCTTATCTGTACGTGACAGCAAATAACAATCTTATCTGTACGTGACAGCAAATAACAATCTTATCTGTACGTGACAGCAAATAACTATCTTATCTGTACGTGACAGCAAATAACTATCTTATCTGTACGTGACAGCAAATAACCATCGTATCTGTACGTGACAGCAAATAACAATCTTATCTGTATGTGACAGTAAATAACCATCTTATCTGTATGTGACAGAAAATAACCATCTTATCTGTATGTGACAGCAAATAACCATCTTATCTGTATGTGACAGAAAATAACCATCTTATCTGTATGTGACAGCAAATAACCACTTTATCTGTATGTGACAGCAAATAACCACCTTATCTGTATGTGACAGCAAATAACCACCTTATCTATATGTGAAAGCAAATAACTACCTATCTGTATGTGTCAGCAAATAACTACCTTATCTGTATGTGACAGCAAATAACCACCTTATCTGTGTGTGACAGCAAAAACCATCTTATCTGTATGTGACAGCAAATAACCACCTTATCTGTATGTGACAGCAAATAACCACCTTATCTGTATGTGACAGCAAATAACCACCTTATCTGTATGTGACAGCAAATAACCACCTTATCTGTATGTGACAGCAAATAACCACCTTATCTGTATGTGACAGCAAATAACCATCTTATAATTTTGAAAAAAAAAACACATTTTCTGTAAGTGTGAACTAAAAACCACTTTATGTGTAAATGTGAACTAAAAAACCACTCGTTATGGTATGTACGAACAAATAAGCACCATATCTGTGTGTGTGTGGAGAAGACACCACCTTGTGTGTGTGTGTGTGTGTGTGTGTGTGTGTGTGTGTGTGTGTGTGTGTGTGTGTGTGTGTGTGTGTGTGTGTGTGTGTGTGTGAGACAGCCTTTACCAAATCAATGTCCAGTAAAACAAACGCTGACTGCACTGACAGATTTGACCATGAGATCACGAGTGCGACAGGGACCGTACTACTGTCACTCCCCGCTATTGAACATCACAACATTGATCGCCAGACCAGACAAAGCAGAGAAACGAAGGTTTCACAGAACTTGTTCGTTGATGAGAATAAAGGCAACATGACATCAATAGGGGCAACATGACATCAATTGGGGCAACATGACATCAATAGGGGCAACATGACATCACTAGGGACAACATGACATCAATAAGGGCAGCATGACATCAATAGGGGCAACATGGCATCAATAGCGGCAGCATGACATCAATAGGGGCAACATGACATCAATAGGGGAAACATGGCATCAATAGTGACACAATTATATCAATAGGGGCAACATGACATCAATAGTGGCAAAATTATATCAATAGGGGCAACATGACATCAATAGTGGCAAAATTATATCAATAGGGGCAACATGACATCAATAGGAGAAACATGACATCAATATGGGCAACATGACATCAACATGGGCAACATGACATCAATAGGGACAACATGATATCAATAGAAACTACATCACATCAATAGTGGCAAAATGGTATCAGTAGGGGCAACATGAAATCAATAGGGGCAACATGACATTAATAATGAAAAAATGGTATCAGTAGGGGCAACATGACATCAATAGGGGCAACATGACATCAATAGTGGAAAAATAATATCAATAGGGGCAACATGATACCAATAGGGGAAATATGACTTCAATAGGGACAACATGACATCAATAGTAGCAAAATAATATCAGTAGGGGCAACATGACATCAATAGGGGCAACATTACATCAATAGGGGCAACATGACATCAATAGGGGCAACATGACATCAATAGGAGAAACATGACATCAATATGGGCAACATGACATCAATAGTGGCAAAATAATATCAGTAGGGGCAACATGACATCAATAATGGCAACATGATATCAGTAGGGGCAACATGACATCAATAGTGGCAAAATGATATTAGTAAGGCAACATGACATCAATAGTGGCAAAATGATATTAGTAAGGGCAACATGACATCAATAGTGGCAAAATGATATTAGTAAGGGCAACATGACATCAATAGTGGCAAAATGATATTAGTAAGGGCAACATGACATCAATAGTGGCAAATGATATCAGTAGGTGCAACATGACATCAATAGGGGCAACAGTTCGTTCATGAGAATCTCTTCAACTGAATAAAGACAACAATACATCAATAAGGGAAGCAGGACATCAATAAGGGCATCAGGATATCAATAAGAACAACAGGGCATCAATCAGGACATCAGGACATCAATCATGACATCAATAACAACAAC
The DNA here is from genome assembly GCA_032433765.1 of Megaustenia siamemsis. NCBI lineage: Eukaryota > Metazoa > Mollusca > Gastropoda > Stylommatophora > Ariophantidae > Megaustenia > Megaustenia siamemsis. Next base: position 77,722,649 of record JAVIAB010000059.1, on the reverse strand, counting down.
AGGACACCAATAACAACATTAGGACATCAATCAGGACATCAATAACAACATCAAGACATCAATCAGGACATCAATAACAACATCAGGACATCAATCAGGACATCAATAATGTGAACATAACATAAACAAAGACGAAAGTACATCGATAAAAACAACAGGACATCGATAAAAACAGCAGGACATCGATAAAAACAACAGGACATCGATAAAAACAACAGGACATCGATAAAAACAACAGGACATCGATAAAAACAACAGGACATCGATAAAAACAACAGGACATCGATAAAAACAACAGCACGTGAATACAAACAACAGGACATCGATAAAAACAACAGTACATCAATAATAACAAAGCAGAACATCAATAAGGACATCAGGACATCAATAAAGATAACATGAAATCAGCAAGGACATCATGACATCAACAAGAACAACAGTACATCAGTAATAACAACAGAACATCAACAATAACAACAGGACATCAATAATAACAACAGGACATCAATAATAACAACAGGACATCAATAATAACAACAGGACATCAATAATAACAACAGGACATCAATAATAACATCATGACATCAATAAGAAGAACAGTACATCAATAAGGACTTCAGGACATCAATACGGACTTCAGGACATCAATAAAGTCAACAGAATATTAACAAAGACAAAAGTATATCAATAATAACAAAGCAGAACATCAATAAGAGCAGGGCATCAATAAGAACAACAGTATACCAATAAGAACATTAGGACATCAATAAGAACAACAGTATACCAATAAGAACATTAGGACATCAATAAGAACAACAGTATACCAATAAGAACATTAGGACATCAATAAGAACAACATGACATAAAAGACAAAAGGACATCAATAAAAAGGCAGAACATCAATAAGAGCAGAACGTAAAATAAACAATAAGAAACTAATAATAACAACAGGACATCAAAAAAGAACAAAATGACATCAAAAAAGAACAACAGGACATCAATAAAGACAGCAGGATATAAAAAAGATCACCAAAACATCAATTAAGACAACAGATCATCAATGAGGACAACGGGACATCAATAAGGACAAATGATTTGAACAAAACATGCAATAACAGCACAAAACAGGAAAAAAGAACACAATTGATGTTCCTCTTTTACTGCTTTGTCATGTTGTTTGCTTGTTGAGTTGATGCTCTTGTTGTTGCTATACTCACTCCTTTCTTTCAATGTCCAAGTCCGTCAGCCTCAAAGACATAACAAGAGCTTAAAGACATAACAAGAGCTCTAAGACATAACAAGAGCTTAAAGACATAACAAGAACTCAAAGACATAACAAGAGCTCAAAGACATAACAAGAGCTCAAAGACATAACAAGAGCTCAAAGACATAACAAGAGCTCAAAGACATAACAAGAGCTTAAAGACATAACAAGAACTCAAAGACATAACAAGAGCTCAAAGACATAACAAGAGCTTAAAGACATAACAAGAGCTCAAAGACATAACAAGAGCTCAAAGACATAACAAGAGCTTAAAGACATAACAAGAACTCAAAGACATAACAAGAGCTCAAAGACATAACAAGAACTCAAAGACATAACAAGAGCTCAAAGACATAACAAGAGCTCAAAGACATAACAAGAACTCAAAGACATAACAAGAGCTCAAAGACATAACAAGAGCTTAAAGACATAACAAGAACTCAAAGACATAACAAGAGCTCAAAGACATAACAAGAACTCAAAGACATAACAAGAGCTCAAAGACATAACAAGAACTCAAAGACATAACAAGAACTCAAAGACATAACAAGAACTCAAAGACATAACAAGAGCTCAAAGACATAACAAGAACTCAAAGACATAACAAGAACTCAAAGACATAACAAGAGCTCAAAGACATAACAAGAACTCAAAGACATAACAAGAGCTCAAAGACATAACAAGAGCTTAAAGACATAACAAGAACTCAAAGACATAACAAGAGCTCAAAGACATAACAAGAGCTCAAAGACATAACAAGAGCTCAAAGACATAACAAGAGCTCAAAGACATAACAAGCGCTTAAAGACATAATAAGAGCAGCTGTAGAAGGGGCGGACCATGGACACCTAAACAAGAATGTAACACGAAGAGATAGGACATGATCGATCCAATCAGAAAGTAGCATGAAGAGATAGGACATGGTCGACCCAATCAGAAAGTAGCATAAGAAGAGATAGGACATGATCGATCCAATCAGAAAGTAGCATAAGAAGAGATAGAACATGGCGATCCAATCAGAAAGTATCATATGAAGAGATAGGACATGATTGATCCAATCAGAAAGTAGCATAAGAAGAGATAGGACATGGCGATCCAATCAGAAAGTTGCATAAGAAGAGATAGGACATGGCGATCCAATCAGAAAGTAGCATATGAAGAGATAGGACATGATCGATCCAATCAGAAAGTAGCATGAAGAGATAGGACATGGTCGACCCAATCAGAAAGTAGCATAAGAAGAGATAGGACATGATCGATCCAATCAGAAAGTAGCATAAGAAGAGATAGAACATGGCGATCCAATCAGAAAGTATCATATGAAGAGATAGGACATGATTGATCCAATCAGAAAGTAGCATAAGAAGAGATAGGACATGGCGATCCAATCAGAAAATTGCATAAGAAGAGATAGGACATGGCGATCCAATCAGAAAGTAGCATATGAAGAGATAGGACATGATCGATCCAATCAGAAAGTAGCATGAAGAGATAGGACATGGTCGACCCAATCAGAAAGTAGCATAAGAAGAGATAGGACATGATCGATCCAATCAGAAAGTAGCATAAGAAGAGATAGAACATGGCGATCCAATCAGAAAGTATCATATGAAGAGATAGGACATGATTGATCCAATCAGAAAGTAGCATAAGAAGAGATAGGACATGGCAATCCAATCAGAAAGTTGCATAAGAAGAGATAGGACATGGCGATCCAATCAGAAAGTAGCATATGAAGAGATAGGACATGATCGATACAATCAGAAAGTAGCATAAGAAGAGATAGGACATGGCGATCCAATCAGTAAGTTGCATAAGAAGAGATAGGACATGGTGATCCAATCAGAAAGTAGCATATGAAGAGATAGGACGTGATCGATCCACTCAGAAAGTAGCATATGAAGAGATAGGACATTGCCATCCAATCAGAAAGTAGAATATGAAGAGATAGGACATGGCGATCCAATCAGAAAGTAGCATAAGAAGAGATAAGACATGGTCGATCCAATCAGAAAGTATCATGGAGAGATAGGACAAGGCGATATAATCAGAAAGTAGCATGAAGAGATAGGACATGGCGATATAATCAGAAAGTAGCATGAAGAGATAGGACATGGCGATATAATCAGAAAGTAGCATAAAGAGATAGGACATGGCGATATAATCAGAAAGCATCATGAAGATTTAGGACATGACGGTATAATCAGAAAGTAGCATGAAGAGATAGGACATGGTCGATCCAATCAGAAAGTAGCATGAAGAGATAGGACATGACGGTATAATCAGAAAGTAGCATGAAGAGATAGGACATGACGATATAATCAGAAAGTAGCATGAAGAGGTAGGACGAGGACATTATAATCATAATGTAACATACACTGTTACACGCATTTTCTTGCGAAATTGCTACATTTCTCTGTTGCAGCATTTCCCCTGTTGCTACATTTCTCTGTTGCAACATTTCCCTGTTGCTACATTTCTCTCTTGCAACATTTCCCTGTTGCTACACTTCTCTGTTGCAACATTTCCCTGTTGCTACATCTCTCTATTGCAACGTTTCCCTGTTGCTACATTTCTCTGTTGCAACATTTCCCTGTTGCTACATTTCTCTATTGCAACATTTCCCTGTTGCTACATTTCCCTGTTGCTACACTTCTCTGTTGCAACATTTCCCTGTTGCTACATTTCTCTATTGCAACGTTTCCCTGTTGCAACACTTCTCTGTTGCAACATTTCCCTGTTGCTACATTTCTCTATTGCTACACTTCTCTGTTGCAACATTTCCCTGTTGCTACATTTCTCTATTCCAACATTTCCCTGTTGCTACATTTCTCTATTGCTACACTTCCCTGTTGCTACATTTTTCTATTGCAACATTTCCCTGTTGCTACACTTCTCTGTTGCAACATTTCCCTGTTGCTACAATTCTTTATTCCAACGTTTCCCTATCGCTACACTTATATTTGCAACTTTTCCATGTTGCTACATTTCTCTATTGCTACACTTCCCTGTTGCTACATTTCTCTATTGCTACACTTCCCTGTTGCTACATTTCTGTATTGCTACACTTCCCTATTGCTACACTTCCCTGTTGCTACATTTCTCTATTGCTACACTTCCCTGTTGCTACATTTCTCTATTGCTACACTTCCCTGTTGCTACATTTCTCTATTGCTACACTTCCCTATTGCTACACTTCCCTGTTGCTACATTTCTCTATTGCTACACTTCCCTGTTGCTACATTTCTCTATTGCAACATTTCCCTGTTGCTACATTTCTCTATTCCAACGTTTCCCAATTGCTAAACTTCTCTATTGCAACATTTCCCTGTTGCTACATTTCTCTATTGCAACATTTCCCTGTTGCTACATTTCTCTATTGCAACGTTTCCATGTTGCTACATTCTCTATTGCAACGCTTCCATGTTGCTACATTTCTCTATTGCTACACTTCCATGTTGCTACATTGCTCTATTGCTACACTTCCCTGTTGCTACATTTCTCTATTGCTACACTTCCCTGTTGCTACATTTCTCTATTGCTACACTTCCATGTTGCTACATTTCTCTATTGCTACACTTCCATGTTGCTACATTGCTCTATTGCTACACTTCCCTGTTGCTACATCATATTGTTATGTTGCAAGTTACGTTACCTATATTCCCCGTGCTGTGAAGCCACGACGCCGGCCCTAAAGCAACATACTCGCTACCCGTGTGGTCTGAGTCCAGTCCTCGGGCACTACCTACCTGGCTCTTGTCACCTTGTCGAGCAGGTGAGGAGAGGCCATTGTGCAGCCTGCGTCCGTAAAGTGAGGCGGGTGCGAGGGCTGGGGCCCGTCTTGAAAGAGGGGTTGTCAGACTACCTGCTCCAAGTTTGGTTTGTTCCTTCAGTGAGGAGAGCTCCGGTGTGGAGGGAAACACGAGTAACCGTCTTTTGTGGCGCGTGTTTGTACATCCCGCTGGCTCGTCTCTGTTTGACTTCTGCCACCCCCGCTTGCGATAACCGACCACCGATTATTTAGCCAGCGATTGTTGACAAAACGGTCGTCCGCGCATGCAAAGTAACAGACTTATGAAGCCTCGTCTCTGTGACTGGCCCCACTCCAGAAACTGCTGCTTTCTCTGGCTATTTCCTCTCCCAGAGAGCCGAGTGTACCTAGCAACGTGTGCACTGTTGACTTACTAGCGAGGTGAAGAGCTCTCACCAGCTATGGCAGAGGCCAGAAACAAGTTCCCGAGTGTTGGGTGGGCGGAGAAGTCTGGCGACTCGGGTCTCAGTGTTTGTTAAGTAAACTGGATCCCCCTGGCCTGACAGGCTGGTCGGTTATTGAACCGGGGGTAGGACACCAGGCGTCAGTCAATAATAGAAACGATAGGAAATCGCAGTCGGCAAGGTTGCTGTCACAGAAGAGGCGCTCCAGACTACAAACAATTGCTGTCTTGCTATAACAGTGGCGGAAACCAGGGAGGCAGTCCAAACCGATGCGCTGGGAGGTAGACAAAATGTAGCGCATCAGCTAGCGCCCGAACGTCCACCAGGCCAGGTCTACGTGAGCAGCCTGAAGCCACACCCACCGACGTCACGTGCCGCTCACTTCAAACATTCCAGGTACAGCAGAGGTAGAAAACTATATGGTTGATCTAGACTCCATTGTTAGAACAATATGGTTGATCTAGACTCCCTTGTTAGAACAATATGGTTGATCTAGACTCCCTTGTTAGAACAATATAGTTGATCTAGACTCCCTTGTTAGAACAATATGGTTGATCTAGACTCCATTGTTAGAACAATATGATTGATCTAGACTCCCTTGCTAGAACAATATGGTTGATCTAGACTCCCTTGTTAGAACAATATGGTTGATCTAGACTCCATTGTTAGAACAATATGGTTGATCTAGACTCCATTGTTAGAACAATATGGTTGATCTAGACTCCCTTGTTAGAAAAATATAACTGCCTACACTCCCTTGTTAGAACAATATGGTTGATCTAGACTCCATTGTTAGAACAATATGGTTGATCTAGACTCCATTGTTAGAACAATTTGGTTGATCTAGACTCCCTTGTTAGAAAAATATAACTGGCCTACACTCCCTTGTTAGAACAATATGGTTGATCTAGACTCCATTGTTAGAACAATATGGTTGATCTAGACTCCATTGTTAGAACAATATGGTTGATCTAGACTCCCTTGTTAGAACAATGTGGTTGATCTAGACTCCATTGTTAGAACAATATGGTTGATCTAGACTCCCTTGTTAGAAAAATATATATATTAGACTCCTTTGTTAGAACAATATTGTTGATCTAGACTCCTTTGTTAGAACAATATGGTTGATCTAGACTCCTTTGTTAGAAAAATATGGTTAATCTAGACTCCCTTGTTAGAACAATATGGTTGATCTAGACTCCATTGTTAGAACAATATGGTTGATCTAGACTCCATTGTTAGAACAATATGGTTGATCTAGACTCCATTGTTAGAAAAATATAACTGGCCTACACTCCCTTGTTAGAACAAGAACTATATGGTTGATCTAGACTCCTTTGTTAGAACAATATGGTTGATCTAGACTCCCTTGTTAGAACAATATGGTTGATCTAGACTCCATTGTTAGAACAATATGGTTGATCTAGACTCCATTGTTAGAACAATATGGTTGATCTAGACTCCATTGTTAGAAAAATATAACTGGCCTACACTCCCTTGTTAGAACAAGAACTATATGGTTGATCTAGACTCCTTTGTTAGAACAATATGGTTGATCTAGACTCCCTTGTTAGAACAATATGGTTGATCTAGACTCCATTATTAGAACAAAATGACTGGCCTACACTCCCTTCTTAAAACACAATGACTGGTCTACACTCTCTTTTTAGAACAAATTAAGTTTAGGGAGTGAAAGTACCGTCATGAAGAAACTAGCACAGTCGACAACCCCATGGGTGACATGTCAACAACCAGAAGAGATCAGCTAGTCCCATCAGGTCATCGGAGGTGGAATATTGTTGCAGATTGCGAATAATGAAAAGTGACGATATCTACGAGGAAAGACGAGCAATGAAATGATCAGCTGTGATGATGGTGCCACGGTGTGATGATGGTGCCACGGTGTGATGATGGTGCCACGGTGTGATGATGGTGCCACGGTGTGATGATGGTGCCACGGTGTGATGATGGTGCCACGGTGTGATGATGGTGCCACGGTGTGATGATGGTGCCACGGTGTGATGATGGTGCCACGGTGTGATGATGGTGCCACGGTGTGATGATGGTGCCACGGTGTGATGATGGTGCCACGGTGTGATGATGGTGCCACGGTGTGATGATGGTGCCACGGTGTGATGATGGTGCCACGGTGTGATGATGGTGCCACGGTGTGATGATGGTGCCTCGGTGTGATGATGGTGCCACGGAACACAAAACCTCAGTTGTAATGTCCTCCTGACACAGACCTGGTGTCTAATGTTGGAAGCTCTGCGTCTCTAGCGCAGAGATACCCGTTTGTTGATAGCAGTGTCTAATGCACCACGGAGACAGAAGTCACGTAGAGAATAGTCACGTAAAGAAGAGTCACGTAATAAATGTCGTAAAGAACTAGCGCCTGTCATCGTGTGTGTTCATGTGAACAGTTTCTTTACGTTCACATGTGATTAATGTATGTCAAGTGTCATAAGCTTCTGCCTACATGTAACCATTGTATATAACGTGTTATGAGGGTCTGTCAACATGTAACCATTGTATATAACGTCTTATGAGGGTCTGTCAACATGTAACCATTGTATATAACGTGTTATGAGGGTCTGTCAACATGTAACCCTTGTATATAACGTGTTATGAGGGTCTGTCAACATGTAACCATTGTATATAACGTCTTATGAGGGTCTGTCAACATGTAACCATTGTATATAATGTCTTATGAGGGTCTGTCAACATGTAACCATTGTATATAACGTGTTATGAGGGTCTGTCAACATGTAACCATTGTATATAACGTGTTATGAGGGTCTGTCAACATGTAACCATTGTATATAACGTCTTATGAGGGTCTGTCAACATGTAACCATTGTATATAACGTCTTATGAGGGTCTGTCAACATGTAACCATTGTATATAACGTCTTATGAGGGTCTGTCAACATGTAACCATTGTATATAACGTCTTATGAGGGTCTGTCAACATGTAACCATTGTATATAACGTCTTATGAGGGTCTGTCAACATGTAACCATTGTATATAATGTCTTATGAGGGTCTGTCAACATGTAACCATTGTATATAACGTCTTATGAGGGTCTGTCAACATGTAACCATTGTATATAACGTCTTATGAGGGTCTGTCAACATGTAACCATTCAACATGTAACCATTGTATATAACGTCTTATGAGGGTCTGTCAACATGTAACCATTGTATATAATGTCTTATGAGGGCCTGTCAACATTTAACCATTGTATATAATGTCTTATGAGGGTCTGTCAACATGTAACCATTGTATGTAACGTGTTATGAGGGTCTGTCAACATGTAACCATTGTATATAACGTGTTATGAGGGTCTGTCAACATGTAACCATTGTATATAACGTGTTATGAGGGTCTGTCAACATGTAACCATTGTATATAATGTCTTATGAGGGTCTGTCAACATGTAACCATTGTATATAACGTGTTATGAGGGTCTGTCAACATGTAACCATTGTATATAACGTCTTATGAGGGTCTGTCAACATGTAACCATTGTATATAACGTCTTATGAGGGTCTGTCAACATGTAACCATTGTATATAACGTGTTATGAGGGTCTATCAACATGTAACCATTGTGTATAACGTGTTATGAGGGTCTGTCAACATGTAACCATTGCATGTAATCTGTAATGAATGTCTGTCAAAATGTAACCATTGCATGTAAAGAAGAATTGTATGTAATGTGTGATGAATTCTGTCAACATGTAATCGTTGCATGTTTTGTGTCATGAATGTCTGTCAACACGTAACAGGTCTGTATTAGTGTCAATTGATTATCTGCCAATTACTCAATGACATATATAACACTGGACACATACACGAAGATCTACTAAAATCTATCTTTGTAGCCATACCGAAGAAGTCAGGAGCCACTGATTGCGAAGACCATCGCACTATTAGTCTCATGAGCCATATGACTAAAATATTACTAAGAATCATCATGAGACGTGTAAGGAACAAATAAAACCAGAAATAAGTGAGGAACAATGTGGATTTGTGGAATGAAAAGGGCACCAATAATGCAATATATACATCTTAAGAACATTGATAGAAAGATCTATAGAGGTAAAGAAAGATCTATATATGTGCTTAATAGACTACACGAAAGCATTTGACAAAGTAAAGCATGTGGAAATAATCAATATGCTGGAGAAATTAAACATTGATGGCAAGGATCTGCGAATCATAAAAAACATGTACTGGCAACAAACAGCAGCTATAAGAATTAACAACCAAACAGGACAATTTCAATATATAAAACAAGGCGTCAGACAAGGCTGTGTTCTGTCACAGAATTTGTTTTCACTTTACAGCGAACATATTATGAGATCAATAGTAGACAAAAAAGGAATTGAAGTCAACGGTCACAACATAAATAATTTACGATATGCGGATGACACAGTCTTAATAGCAGAGACAGAGAATGAACTACAAGAAATGATAGACATAATAGTAAAAGAAAGCAACAAGAAAGGTCTCAGTTTGAATAGTAAGAAAACAAAAGTAATGGTTATATCAAAGAAACAATCACCACCATCATGCAGCATAAAAATAAACGAGATAAACCTGAAACAAGTGCAACGTTTCAAATACTTGGACACAATAACATCAGATGGAAGATGCACCACAGAAATAAAAAGCAGAATAACTCAGGCCAAAATAGTTTTCAGAAAATGAAAAATATCTTATACAACAAATCTATGTCAATAGAAATGAGAAAGAGAGTTCATCGGTGCTATATAGAACCAATTCTGACCTATGGAAGCGAATCATGGACAGTAGACAAACAAATGAAAAGACGATTAGAGGCCACAGAGATGGGATTTCTCAGAAGAATGTTGAAAGTTCCCTGGACAGCTAAAAAGACCAATGAGAAAGTTCTCAAAGAGGCCAACACAAAAAGGGAGCTCTTAAAAAAATATCAGAAAGAAGCAATCAACATTTTTCAGGCACATCATGAGAAGAGGAAAGTTGGAATACTTGGTTACAACTGGCAAAATAAAAGGAAAGAGAGATCGTGGACGACAAAGAGAGAAAATACTGGATAGCTTGGTGTCATGGCATGGAAAACAGTCAACAACAGAACTCATACGATGCTCTGTGGATAGAAGGTTGTGGAGGGACATGATCACCTACGCCAACCGGTATGGCACATGATGATGATGATGATTGTCTGCCAACATATCAACGTTGATGTCAGCTTGCTATCGGTGTTTGTGTTGATGTGATTCAAGTGTTTCTTGGTGATTCAAGTGTTTCTTGGTGATTCAAGTGTTTCTTGGTGATTCAAGTGTTTCTTGGTGATTCAAGTGTTTCTTGTCTTGTACCACAGATGTAAACCAAGTAATTGGAGTGTCTGTCACGTTGTACTGAGTTACTATATATGTGACCTGAGTGTATGTCACGTTGTACTGAGTTACTATATATGTGACCTGAGTGTCTGTCACGTTGTACTGAGTTACTATGTATGTGACCTGAGTGTCTGTCACGTTATACTGAGTTACTATATATGTGACCTGAGTGTATGTCACGTTGTACTGAGTTAATATATATGTGACCTGAGTATCTGTCACGTTGTACTGAGTTACTATCTATGTGGACTGAGTGTATGTTACGTTGTACTGAGTTACTATATATGTGATCTGAGTGTATGTCACGTTGCACTGAGTTACTATCTATGTGACCTGAGTGTCTGTCACGTCGTACTGAGTTACTATCTATGTGATCTAAGTGTGTGTCACGTTGTACTCAGTTACTATCTATTGGACCTGCGTTTTTGTCACGTTGTGCTGAGTTAATATATATGTAGGTTGAGTGTTTGTCATGTTGTACTGAGTTACTATATATGTGACCTGAGTGTTTGTCACGTTGTACTGAGTTACTATATATGTGGCCTGAGTGTTTGTCATGTTGTACTGAGTTACTATCTATGTGGCCTGAGTGTTTGTCATGTTGTACTGAGTTACTATATATGTGACCTGAGTGTTTGTCACGTTGTACTGAGTTACTAAATATTTGACCTGAGTGTCTGTCACGTTGTACTGAGTTACTATATATGCGACCTGAATGTTTGTCACGTTGTGCACAGTTACTATCTATGTGACCTGAGTGTCTGTCACGTTGTACTGAGTTACTATCAATGTGACCTGAGTGTCTGTCACGTTGTACTGAGTTACTATCTATGGGACCTGAGTTATGTGACCTGAGTGTTTGTCACGTATACTGAGTTACTATCTATGTGGCCTGAGTGTTTGTCATGTTGTACTGAGTTACTATCTATGTGGCCTGAGTGTTTGTCATGTTGTACTGTGTTACTATCTATGTGGATTGAGTGTTTGTCATGTTGTACTGAGTTACTATCTATGTTGCCTGAGTGTTTGTCATGTTATACTGAGTTACTATCTATGTGGCCTGAGTGTTTGTCATGTTGTACTGAGTTACTATCTATGTGGCCTGAATGTTTGTCATATTGTACTGAGTTACTATATATGTGACCTGAGTGTTTGTCATGTTGTACTGAGTTACTATACATGTGACCTGAGTGTATGTCACGTTGTACTGAGTTACTATATATGCGACCTGAATGTATGTCACGTTGTACTGAGTTACTATATATGTGACCTGAGTGTATGTCACGTTGTACCGAGTTACTATCTATGTGACCTGAATGTCTGTCACGTTGTACTGAGTTTCTTTCTATGAGACCTGAGTGTCTGTCACGTTGTACTGAGTTACTATCAATGTGACCTGCGTGTCTGTCACGTTGTACTGAGTTACTATCTATGGGACCTGAGTTATGTGACCTGAGTGTCTGTCACGTTGTACTGAGTTACTATCTATGGGACCTGAGTTATGTGACCTGAGTGTCTGTCACGTTGTACTGAGTTACTATCTATGGGACCTGAGTTATGTGACCTGAGTGTCTGTCACGTTGTACTGAGTTACTATCTATGGGACCTGAGTTATGTGACGTGAGTGTTTGTCCACTTGTACTGAGTTACTATATATGTGACCTGAGTGTCTCCCCTTCTCTGTATATTTCTCATATCTTCTGGTAATATGACATGATGTGTGTCCCTCCCCCCTCCCTTCCAGCCCTCACAGATTCTCTTCTTCTATTTCTCCCTCGTGGTCAGAAGTAAGGCTCGTTGAAGATTCAACATCACGTGATCGGCTCAACATCACGTGATCATCAATAATTCATTCAACAATGACTTGAACTCTCTTTCCCCCACCCCTCCATCACACACACCCATAACCTTAAACGCCAGCGTAAGATTTGTTACGTCACTTCCAATAGTGTACTGATTTGTCACGTGACTTCAAATAGTGTACTGATTTGTTACGTCACTTCCAATAGTGTACTAATTTGTTACGTCACTTCCAATAGTGCACCGATTTGTCACGTGACTTCAAATAGTGTACTGATTTGTTACGTCACTTCCAATAGTGTACTAATTTGTTACGTCACTTCCAATAGTGTACGGATTTGTCACGTGACTTTCAATAGTGTACCGATTTGTCACGTGACTTCCAATAGTGTACCGATTTGTCACGTGACTTCCAATAGTGTACCGATTTGTCACGTGACTTCCAATAGTGTACAAATGAGGACCTTCAATTGTAAGCCTCCACATTTGGAAGTGACCTCATTCAGCCCTTTCTCACTTTCCTTGCCAGCCGTCGCCGCGCAGTGAACCGCTCGATGTTATAGTCGGCTAAGAAGAAATGGTTCCGTTGCCTGCAGCCTCTTGGCCCGCGGTGGCAGCGGCTTGGGTGTCTGCCTGAGCGCGCCGGATTAAACAAACAGCGAAGGCTAGAATATCTGCGAGTGGGGGGGATAGAGTGACTCGACACGGCTCGCGCTGGATGCTTGTGTTTGTGTTTACATCTACATGACTGACAGGAGCTCATCCAATCACCTGTCACGGATCATCAGTCGACATTTCCGGTGCCCCTAGCGGTGGCGACACAACGAGATAACTCTGGAAGTCCCAGATGGAACAAAGGAGACGTGTACGTCACTGGACGTCATCACTAACATGTGCCACGTCTGAAGTTGCAGGGGCGTCTCAAGCAATAGAGAAAGAGTACCCAACAGAGAGAGAGAGAGAGAGAGAGAGAATCAAACTGTGGACGTAGAAAAACAGAGAGAGAGAGAGAATCAAACTGTGGACGTAGAAAAACAGAGAGAGAGAGAGAATCAAACTGTGGACGTAGAAAAACAGAGAGAGAGAGAGAATCAAACTGTGGACGTAGAACAACATACAGACAGAGAGAGAGAGAGAGAGAGAGAGAGAGAGAGAGAATCTTCTGTTGATGTACAACAACAGACAGAGAGAGAGAATCAAACTGCTAACGTAGAACAACAGACAGAGAGAGAGAACCAAACTGTGGATGTAGAACAACAGTCAGAGAGAACCCAACTGTGGATGTAGAACAACAGATATAGAGAACCCAACTGTGGATGTAGAACAACAGACAGAGAGAACCCAACTGTGGATGTAGAACAACAGTCAGAGAGAACCCAACTGTGGATGTAGAACAACAGATATAGAGAACCCAACTGTGGATGTAGAACAACAGACAGAGAGAACCCAACTGTGGATGTAGAACAACAGACAGAGAGAACCCAACTGTGGATGTAGAACAATAGACATAGAGAACCCAACTGTGGATGTAGAACAACAGACATAGAGAACCCAACTGTGGATGTAGAACAACAGACATAGAGAACCCAACTATGGATGTAGAACAACAGACAGAGAGAACCCAACTGTGGATGTAGAACAACAGACATAGAGAACCCAACTGTGGGTGTAGAACAACAGACAGAGAGAACTCAACTGTGGATGTAGAACAACAGACAGAGAGAACTCAACTGTGGATGTGGAACAACAGACAGAGAGAACTTAACTGTGAACTAAGAACGAATGAAAATCTGCACGACGTGAACAGACTGACATGAACATACTGACATGAACAGACTGGCATGAACATACTGACAGGAACATACTGACATGAACAGACTGACGTGAACAGACTCACGTGAACAGACTGATGTGAACAGACTGGCATGAACATACTGACATGAACATACTGACATGAACAGACTCACGTGAACAGACTGACGTGAACAGACTGACATGAACAGACTCACGTGAACAGACTGACGTGAACATACTGACATGAACATACTGACATGAACAGACTCACGTGAACAGACTGACGTGAACAGGCTGACGTGAACAGACTGGCATGAACATACTGACATGAACATACTGACATGAACAGACTCACGTGAACAGACTGACATGAACAGACTGGCATGAACATACTGACATGAACATACTGACATGAACAGACTGACGTGAACAGACTGACGTGAACAGACTGGCACGAACATACTGACATGAACAGACTGACATGAACATACTGACATGAACAGACTCACGTGAACAGACTGACATGAACATACTGACATGAACAGACTCACGTGAACAGACTGACGTGAACAGACTGGCACGAACATACTGACATGAACAGACTGACATGAACATACTGACATGAACAGACTCACGTGAACAGACTAACGTTAACAAGCTGACGTGAACAGACTGACATGAACATACTGACATGAACAGACTCACGTGAACATACTGACATGAACATACTGACATGAACAGACTCACGTGAACAGACTAACGTTAACAAGCTGACGTGAACAGACTGACGTGAATAGACTCACGTGAACAGACTGACATGAACAGACAGACGTGAACAGACTGACGTGAATAGACGGACGTGAAGAGCTAGGATATCTCGATCGTCTCAGAACGAACTGACTAACTAGCCACTTCACAAAGTAAGTCAAACCTGATTCATTATGTCACTAACAAAAATGACTAACTAAAAGACTAACTAATTAACTAACTTTCTAACTAACTAGTCAATTAAATAACTAACTAGCTAACTAACTAATCAACTAATTAACTTACAAAACTAACTATATAACTAACTAAATAACTAATTAACTAACTAACTAACTAACTAACTAAAAAGGTAACTATCTAATTAAATAACCGAAAAACTAATTTACTAATTAACCAACTAATTAACTAACTAACTAGCAAATTGTATAAGTAAGTAAATAATAAAAGAAGAAACAAACATAAAACTGACTAATTATATGACTAAATAACTAACTGACATATTGACTGACAGAGTAACAAACCAACTAACTAATTACATAATTAACTAAAAAAAATTAACTAATTTACAAACTAGTTAACTAACTAACTAACCAACCAATTGACTAACTACTTATTTTACTAACTAGGAAAATAACGCAATAAGTAACTAAGTAATTAACTCACCAAGTTATTAACTAATTGCATAACTAAATAAATAACAACCAAACTAACTGTAACTACCTAACTGTAACTACCTAACTGTAACTACCTAACTGTAACTACCTAACTGTAACTAAGTAACTAACTGTAACCTCCTAACTGTAACTAAATAACTAACTGTAGCCAACTGTAAATAAATAACTAACTGCATCTAACTATAACTAAGTAAATAGCTGTAACTACCTAATTGTAAGTAACTAACTATAACTAAGTAACTAACTGTTGCTAAGTAACTAACTGTTGCTAAGTAACTAACTGTTGCTAAGTAACTAACTGTTGCTAAGTAACTAACTGTTGCTAAGTAACTAACTGCAACTATCTAACTGTAAATAAGTAACTGACTGTAACTACCTAACTATAACTAAGTAACTAACTGTAACTACATAACTGTAAGTAACTAACTATTACTAAGTAACTAACTGCAACTACCTAACTGTAAATAAGTAACTGACTGTAACTACCTAACTGTAACTAAGTAACTAACTGTAACTAAATAACTAACTGCAACCAACTGTAAATAAGTTATTAACTATAACTAAGTAACTAACTGTAACTACCTAACTGTAAATAAGTAACTAACTGTTACTAAGTAACTAACTGTAACTACCTATCTGTAACTAAGTAACTAACTGTAACTAATTAACTGTAACTAAGTAACTAATTGTAACTAACAGTAACTAAGTAACTAACTGTAACTACCTAACTGTAACTAAGTAACTAACTGTAACTACCTAACTGTAACTAAATAACTACCTGTAACCAAGTAACTAACTGCAACTACCTAACTGTAACTAAGTAGCTAACTGTAACTAAGTAAGTAACTGTAACTAAGTAGCTAACTGTAACTAACTGTAAATACCTAACTGTAACTGAGTAACCTACTGCAACTACCTAACTGTAACTAAGTAGCTAACTGTAACTAAGTAAGTAACTGTAACTAAGTAGCTAACTGTAACTAACTGTAAATACCTAACTGTAACTGAGTAACCTACTGCAACTACCTAACTGTAACTAAGTAGCTAACTGTAACTAAGTAAGTAACTGTAACTAAGTAGCTAACTGTAACTAACTGTAACTAAATAACTACCTGTAACCAAGTAACTAACTGCAACTACCTAACTGTAACTAAGTAGCTAACTGTAACTAAGTAAGTAACTGTAACTAAGTAGCTAACTGTAACTAACTGTAAATACCTAACTGTAACTGAGTAACCTACTGCAACTACCTAACTGTAACTAAGTAGCTAACTGTAACTAAGTAAGGAACTGTAACTACTTAACTGTAACTAAGTAACTAATTGTAAATAAGTAACTAACTGTAACTACCTAACTGCAACCAACTAATCATTGTAACTAAGAAACTAACTGTAACTACCTAACTGAAACTTAGCAACTAACTGTAACTAAGTAACTAACTGTAACTAACTAACTTACTGCTACAAAATAACTAACTGTAACTAACTAACTTACTATTACAAAGTAACTAACTGCAACTAACTCACTGTAACTAAGTAACTATAAATAACTAACTATATGTAATAAAGTAACTAGCTACAACTAACTGTAACTAAAAAACTAACTGACAAATTTATAAATTAACTAACCGCAACCAACTAACAAACTGTAACTAATTAATTAATTATAATTAATTAACAAAGTAACTAACTAACTAACTTAAATTAACTATCTAACTTTAACTGACTAATTAATTGAACAACGGTAACTAAATAACTTTAACTAACTAACTAGCTAATTGTAACTAAATAACTAAATAATTCGGATTAACTATTAAACTAACTATTTAATCAATTGACTAATAAATAATCTAACCAATTAAGTAACAAACTGTTTCCAACTAACTAATTAATTATCTACCTATCTAACTATCTTGCTAACTAACTAACTAACTTACTTACTTACTGGCTTACTGACTAACTAACTTACTTATTTACGTACTGACTGACTAACTAACTGACTAACTAACTTACTTGCTTACTGACTAACTAACTAACTAACTATCTGACTAACTAACTAAATAACTGACTAATCGACTGACTGACTAATTTACTAACTATCCACCCACTTGTCAATGAACTTTTCAACTAACTAACTGACTTTAATTACTAACTAACCATCTAATAGACTAACCAATTATCTACTATCCAACTGACTAACTAACTGACTAACTAACAAACTAACTAACTAACTAACTGATTTTAATTACTAACTAACCAACTAATTGACTAACTAATTATCTACTAACTAACTAGCTAACTAACTGACTAAGTAACTAACTAATTAACTAACTAAATAACTAATATATAACTAACATACTAACTTATTTCTTACTAACTAACTAACTTACTTACTGACTAACTAACTTACTTACTAACTTACTAACCTACTAACTTACTAACTAATTAACTAACTAACTAACTAACTTACTTACTTACTAACTAACTAACTATCTTACTTACTTACTAACTTACTAACCTACTAACTTACTAACTAATTAACTAACTAACTTACTAACTAACTAACTAACTAACTTACTTACTAACTAACTAACTAACTATCTTACTTACTTACTGACTGACTAACTAACTAGCTAAATTGTTTACTAATTAACTATCTAACTAACTCACTTACTTACTTACTGACTAACTAACTAACTTGCTGACTAACTAACTTACTAACTAACTTACTAACTAATTAAATTACTAACTTACTAACTTACTTATTGACTAACTAACTAGCTAACTTACTTACTGACTAACTAACTATCTAACTAACTAACTAACTACTAACTTACTTACTGACTAACTAATTGACTAACTAACTAACTGATTTTAATTACTAACTAACTAACCAACTAATTGACTAACTAATTATCTACTATCTAACTAACTAACTTATTAACTAACTTACTTAATGACTAACTAACTAACTGACTTTAATTACTAACTAACTAACCAACTAATTAACTAACTAATTATCTACTAACTAACTAACTAACTAACTTATTAACTAACTTACTTACTTACTGACTAACTAACTAACTAACTAACTGACTTTAATTACTAACTAACTAACCAACTAATTGACTTTAATTACTAACTAACTAACCAACTAATTGACTTTAATTACTAACTAACTATCCAACTAATTGACTAACTAATTATCTAACTAACCAACTAATTGACTTTAATTACTAACTAACTATCCAACTAATTGACTAACTAATTATCTAACTAACTAACAAATAGATTTTAATTACTAACTAACTAACCAACTAATTGACTAACTAATTATCTATCTAACTAACTAACTAATTATCCACCCTTTCAAATTATCTAACTAAATAACTAACTACCCTACGAATAATCTACATCACTAGCTAACTCACTAACTATCTAACTATCTAATTAACTGACTAATTAACCAACTAACTGACTGACTAACCAACTAAATGACTAACTATCTAGCTAATTAATTAACTAACTAATTAAAAAGCGAACTAACAACTGAACTAACTGATAAATTAACGAATTTATGAACTAATCCTAGCCAAGATGTGAATGCCACGTCTAGTAGAGAGACATCGATTTATGACGTGAATGCCTTATTTCAACAAGCTTGCCTGAGACAAATCTGACTGCTTCATATTCCAAGTATTCTATCTGCTGGCCTAGATTGTCATATCTTCTTCCCTCAATTGTTGTCTGTCACAATCATTCCAATTATTCCCGTATGTTTTCCTGCTAGCTCAATCTGCTCCACTTCTTCCCTTCTCGTTACATGGGAAGATTGCACAAATCTATCTGCTCTAGTCTCTTTCAGAACGTCATCATCACTGGTGGTCAGGTGTCCGCGCTGCTTTACTTGTAGCCAGACAAGATCTACCCTAATGATGACGTACATAGACAGCATAGAAAGCTCTACCCTAATGATGACGTGCATAGACAGCATAGAAATCTCTACACTAATGATGACGTACATAGACAAGATAGAAAGCTCTACCCTTATGATGACGTACATAGACAGCATAGAAAGCTCTACCCTAATGATGACATACATAGACAACATAGAAATCTCTACCCTAATGATGACGTACATAGACAAGATAGAAAGCTCTACCCTAATGATGACGTACATAGACAAGATAGAAAGCTCTACCCTAATGATGACGTACATAGACAGCATAGAAATCTCTACCCTAATGATGACGTACATAGACAAGATAGAAAGCTCTACCCTAATGATGACATACATAGACAACATAGAAATCTCTACCCTAATGATGACGTACATAGACAACATAGAAATCTCTACCCTAATGATGACGTACATAGACAACATAGAAATCTCTACCCTAATGATGACGTGCATAGACAACATAGAAATCTCTACCCTAATGATGACGTACATAGACAGCATAGAAAGCTCTACCCTAATGATGACGTACATAGACAACATAGAAAGCTCTACCCTAATGATGACGTACATAGAAAAGATAGAAAGCTCTACCATAATGATGAGGTACATAGACACGATAGAAAGATCTACTCTAATGATGAGGTACATAGACACGATAGAAAGATCTACTCTAATGATGACGTAAGTAAAGTAAAGTACCCCCGTCACGACAAGAGCGTATAGGGAAATATGGTGTTAGTGACCCTATATTTTACAGACCTTCAGCACATGATTTTTGGGTTAATGTGGTCAGTATTACGCCCGTGCTGCTTTACTTTCCCAGAAAAAAATACGGTACCCATTTAAGGCTGGGTGAACCCGGAAGCCGTCGGTTGGGATCGAACCCTACCCCTTGTCCGTGGTAGTCCAGTTCACTAACCACTGAGCTATCGCGGCTCCCCTAATGATGACGTACATAGACAAAATAGAAAGATCTACCCTAATGATGACGTACAAAGACAAGATAGAAAGCTCTACCCTAACGATGACGTACATAGACGAGATAGATAGATCTACCCTAATGATGACGTACATAGACAAGATAGAAAGCTCTACCCTAATGATGACATACATAGACAAGATAGAAAGATCTACCCTAATGATGACGTACACAGACAAGATAGAAAGCTCTACCCTAATAATGACATACATAGACAAGATAGAAAGATCTACCCTAATGATGACGTACATAGACAAGTTAGAAGCTCTACCTTAGGGACGGACAGATAGGAGAGGAGTTGCATAGTCGGCGGGGATCGCTGATGAGGAAAGGTATAAAGGGGTGGAAGAGGGGGGGGGTGGGATATCATTGAATGTGAGCTTGTGGAAAAGAGATTAGCAGTGACGGTGAATTCAGTATTAGGGATGAATTCAGGATTGGGGATTAGTTCAGGATTTGAGATGAATTCAAGATATGGGATAAGTTCAGGTTTAGGGATGAATTCAGGTTTAGGGATGAATTCAGTATTGTGGATTAGTTCATGATTGTGGATTAATTCATGATTGAGGTTGAGTTCAGGATGGTGAAAGAATTCAGGATTGGAGATGAATTAAGGATTAGGGAAGAATTCAGGACTGGGCATGTGTTCAGAAATGGGGATGAGCTCAGGATTGGGGATGATTTCAGGATTGGGGATGAGTTCAGGATTGGGGATGAGTTCAGGATTTGGGATGAGTTCAGGGTTGTGGATGAGTTCAGGATTGTGGGTGGGTTCAGAATTGTGGGTGGGTTCAGGATTGTGGATGAGTTTAGGGTTGTGGGTGGGTTCAGAATTGTGGGTGGGTTCAGGATTGTGGATGAGTTTAGGATTGTGGGTGGGTTCAGAATTGTGGGTGGGTTCAAGATTGTGGGTGGGTTCAGAACTGTGGGTGGGTTCAGAATTGTGGGTGGGTTCAGAATTGTGAATGAGTTTAGGGTTGTGGGTGGGTTCAAGATTGTGGGTGGGTTCAGAACTGTGGGTGGGTTCAGAATTGTGGGTGGGTTCAGAATTGTGGGTGGGTTCAGGATTGTGGATGAGTTCAGGGTTGTGGATGAGTTCATGAATGTGGGTGGGTTCAGGATTGTGGATGGGTTCAGGATTGTGGGTAGGTTCAGGATTGTGGGTGGGTTCAGGATTGTGGGTGGGTTCAGAATTGTGGGTGGGTTCAGAATTGTGGGTGGGTTCAGGATTGTGGGTGGGTTCAGAATTGTGGGTGGGTTCAGGATTGTGGATGAGTTCAGGGTTGTGGATGAGTTCATGAATGTGGGTGGGTTCAGGATTGTGGATGGGTTCAGGATTGTGGGTAGGTTCATGATTGTGGGTGGGTTCAGGATTGTGGGTGGGTTCAGGATTGTGGGTGGGTTCAGGATTGTGCTGAATTCATAAATGCAAGTGACAGAAGGAAAGGGAATGAAATGAGAAATGAGAGACCGCGGGAGCGAAGAGATAGGGAAAGAGAGAAGTAGAGAGAGAGAGAGAGAGATAAAGAGAGAGTATTCAGAATGTGGTCCCCGGGCCTCCGTCGCCATGTTGGAAATGTCATCCAGACAGGAGAATAAAGAGGAGAGGGGGAAAAAAATTCATTCCTCTCTCGGGCATGCGCACTAATGATGGCCGGAAGGGGAGTGGCATAAAGAGATTTGAGGAGCAGTACCGGTGACAGTTTTGTGGCCTAGTTTAATGAGGTCAAGGTCGGCGACCATTCAAACTTTTCGCCTGCCATCGCTCAAAACAGATATCTTCGTATGGGCTTTATTTTTTGTGGTCACTATTTTTCATAGTCTCTATTTTTTGTGGTCACTATTTTTCATAGTCTCTATTTTTTGTGGTCACTATTTTTCATAGTCTCTATTTTTTGTGGTCACTATTTTTCATAGTCTCTATTTTTTGTGGTCACTATTTTTCTAGTCTCTATTTTTTGTGGTCACTATTTTTGATGGTCACTATTTTTTGATGGTCTAATGTTTGAGGGTCACTATTTTGATGGTCTCCATGTTTGATGGTCTAATGTTTGATGGTCTAATGCTTGATGGTCACTATTTTGATGGTCTCTATATTTGATGGTTTCTATGTTTGATGGTCTCGATGTTTGGTATTATCTATTTTTGATGGTCATAATGTTTGATGGTCTAATGTTTCGTGGTCTCATGTTTGATGGTCTCAATGTTTGATGGTCTCTATGTTTGGTATTTTCTATTTTTGATGGTCTTAATATTTGATGGTATAATGTTTCGTGGTCTCATTTTTGATGGTATCATGTTTCATGGTCTCAATGTTTGATGGTCTCTATGTTTGATGGTCTCAATATTTGATGGTCTCTATGTTTGATGGCATCAATGTTTGATGGGTTCTATGTTTGAAGGTCTCTATGTTTGGTATTCTCTGTTTTTCATGGTCTTAATGTTTGACGGTCTAATATTTCGTGGTCTAATGTTTGATGGTTTCATGTTTGATGGTTACTATTTTGATGGTCTCTATATTTGATGGTTTCTATGTTTGATGGTCTCGATGTTTGGTATTCTCTATTTTTGATGGTCTTTGTGTTTGATGGTCTAATATTTCGTGGTCTAATGTTTGATGGTTTCATGTTTGATGGTCTCAATGTTTGATGGTCTCTATGTTGATTGTCTCTATATTTGATGGTCTAATGTTTGATGGCATCAATGCTTGATGGTCTCTATGTTTGATGGCATCAATGTTTGATGGTCTCTATGTTTGATGGTCTCATGTTTGATGGTCTCTATGTTTGATGGTCTAATGTTTGATGGTCTTTATGTTTGATGGTCAAATGTTTGATGGTCTCTATGCTTGATGGTCTAATGTTTGATGGTCTCTATGCTTGATGGTCTAATGTTTGATGGTCTCTATGTTTGATGGTCTAATGTTTGATGGTCTCTATGTTTGATGGTCTAATGTTTGATGCTCTAATATTTGATGGTCTCTATGCTTGATGTTCTAATGTTTGATGGTCTCTATGTTTGATGGTCTAATGTTTGATGGTCTAATGTTTAATGGTTTAATGTTTGATGGGGTCTATATTTGATGGTCTCTATGCTTGATGGTCTGATGTTTCATGGTCTCTGTGCTTGATGGTCTAATGTTTGATGGTCTCTATGTTTGATGGTCAAATGTTTGATGGTCTAATGTTTGATGGCCTCTATGCTTGATGGTCTAATGTTTGATGCTCTCTATGTTTGATGGTCTAATGTATGATGTTCGCTATGCTTGATGGTCTAATGTTTGGTCTAATGTTTGATGGTCTCTAGGTTTGATGGTCTAATGTCTGATGTTCAATATGCTTGATGGTCTAATGTTTAATGGTCTAATGTTTGATGGTCTAATGTCTGATGTTCTCTATGCATGATGGTCTAATGTTTAATGGCCTAATGTTTGATGGTCTAATGTCTGATGTTCTATATGCTTGATGGTCTAATGTTTAATGGTCTAATGTTTGATGGTCTAATGTTTGATGTTCTCTATGCTTGATGGTCTAATGTTTGATGGTCTAATGAATGATGTTCGCTATGCTTGATGGTCTAATGTTTGATGGTCTCTAGGTTTGATGGTCTAATGTTGGATGTTCTCTATGCTTGATGGTGTAATGTTTAATGGTCTAATGTTTGATGGTCTCTATGCATGATGGTCTCTATGTTTGATGGTCTAATGTTTGATGGTCTCTATGTTTGATGGTCTAATGTTTAATGGTCTAATGTTTGATGGTCTAATGTTTAATGGTCTAATGTTTGGTGGTCTAATGTTTGATGGTCAAATGTTTGATGTACTCTATGTTTGAAGGTCTAATGTTTATTGGTCTCTATGTTTTATTGTTTAATGTTTGATGGTCTCTATGCTTGATGGTCTAATGTTTGATTGTCTCTAATTTTGATGGTCTCTATTTTTGTTGGTCTCTATGTTTGATGGTCTCTATGCTTGATGGTCTAATGTTTGATGGTCTCTATTTTTGATGGACTCTATGTTTGATGGTCTCTATGTTTGATGGTCTGTTTGATGGTCTCTACGTTTGATGGTCTCTATGTTTGATGGTCTAATGTTTGATGGTCTCTATGCTTTATGGTCCAATGTTTGATGGTCTCTACGTTTGATGGTCTCTATGTTTGATGGTCTAATGTTTGATGGTCTCTATGCTTTATGGTCCAATTTTTGATGGTCTCTATGCTTGATGGTTTAATATTTAATGGTCTCTATGTTTGTTGGTCTCTATGTTTGATGGTCTCTATGTTTGATGGTCTCTATGTTTGATGGTCTCTATGCTTGATGGTCTAATGTTTACTGGTCTCTATGTTTGATGGTCTCTATGTTTGATGGTCTAATGTTTGATGGTCTTTATGTTTGTTGGTCTTTATGTTTGATGGTCTAATGTTTGATGGTCTATATGTTTCAGGGTCTAATGTTTGATGGTCTCTATGCTTGATGGTCTAATGTTTGATGGTCTAATGTTTGATGGTCTCTATGCTTGATGATCTAATGCTTGATGGTCTATAGGCTTCATGGTCTAATGTTTGATGGTCTGATGTTTGATGGTCTAATGTTTAATGTCCTAATGTTTGATGGTCTCTATGTTTGATGGTCTAATGTTTGATGGTGGTCTATGTTTGATGGTCTCTATGCTTGATAGTCTAATGTTTGATGGTCTCTATGCTTGATGGTCTATTGTTTGATGGTCTCTATGCGTAATGGTCTAATGCTTGATGTTCTCTATTTTTGATGGTCTAATGTTTGATGGTCTCTATGCTTGATGGTCTAATATTTGATGGTCTAATGTTTAGTCTAGTGTTTGATGGTCTCTATGCTTGATGGTTAAATTTTTGATGGTCTAATGTTTGATGGTCTCTGTGCTTGATGGTCTAATGTTTAATGGTCTTATATTTGATGGTCTAATGTTTGATGGTCTAATGTTTGATGGTCTCTATGCTTAATGGTCTCTATGTTTGATGGTCTAATGTTTGACTTTCTCTATGCTTAATGGTCTCTATGTTTGATGGTCTAATGTTTGATGGTCTCTATTCTTGATGGTCTAATGTTTGATGGTTTAATGTTTGATGGTGTAATGTTTCATTGTCTAATGTTTGATGGTCTTTAGGCTGGATGGTCTAATGTTTGATGGTCTCTAGGTTTGATGGTCTAATGTTTGATGTTCTCTATGCTTGATGGTGTAATGTTTAATGGTCTAATGTTTGATGGTCTCTTTGCATGATGGTCTCTAGGTTTGATGGTCTAATGTTTGATGGTCTCTATGTTTGATGGTCTAATGTTTAATGGTCTAATGTTTGATGGTCTAATGTTTAATGGTCAAAGTTTGGTGGTCTAATGTTTGATGGTCAAATGTTTGATGTACTCTATGTTTGAAGGTCTAATGTTTATTGGTCTCTATGTTTGATGGTCTAATGTTTGATAGTTTCTATGCTTGATGGTCTAATGTTTGATGGTCTCTATTTTTGATGGACTCTATGTTTGATGGTCTCTATGTTTGATGGTCTAATGTTTGATGGTCTCTACGTTTGATGGTCTCTATGTTTGATGGTCTATATGTTTCATGGTCTAATGTTTGATGGTCTCTATGCTTGATGGTCTAATGTTTGATGGTCTAATGTTTGATGGTCTCTATGCTTGATGATCTAATGCTTGATGGTCTATAGGCTTCATGGTCTAATGTTTGATGGTCTGATGTTTGATGGTCTAATGTTTAATGTCCTATTGTTTGATGGTCTCTATGTTTGATGGTCTAATGTTTGTTGGGGGTCTATGTTTGATGGTCTCTATGCTTGATAGTCTAATGTTTGATGGTCTCTATGCTTGATGGTCTAATGTTTGATGGTCTCTATGCTTAATGGTCTAATGCTTGATGGTCTCTATGCTTGATGATGGTATGTTTGATGGTCTATAGTTTGATGGTCTATATGCTTGATGGTTTCTATGTTTGATGGTCTAATATTTGATGGTCTAATGTTTAGTCTAATGTTTGATGGTCTCTATGCTTGATGGTTAAATTTTTGATGGTCTAATGTTTGATGGTCTCTGTGCTTGATGGTCTCTATTCTTGATGGTCTAATGTTTGATGGTCTAATGTTTGATGGTATTATGTTTCATTGTCTAATGTTTGATGGTCTAATGTTTCATGGTCTAATGTTTGAAGGTCTAATGTTTAATGGTCTCTTGGCTTGATGGTCTAATGTTTGATGGTCTCTATGCTTTATGGTCCAATTTTTGATGGTCTCTATGCTTGATGGTTTAATATTTAATGGTCTCTATGTTTGTTGGTCTCTATGTTTGATGGTCTCTATGTTTGATGGTCTCTATGTTTGATGGTCTCTATGCTTGATGGTCTAATGTTTACTGGTCTCTATGTTTGATGGTCTCTATGTTTGATGGTCTAATGTTTGATGGTCTTTATGTTTGTTGGTCTTTATGTTTGATGGTCTAATGTTTGATGGTCTATATGTTTCAGGGTCTAATGTTTGATGGTCTCTATGCTTGATGGTCTAATGTTTGATGGTCTAATGTTTGATGGTCTCTATGCTTGATGATCTAATGCTTGATGGTCTATAGGCTTCATAGTCTAATGTTTGATGGTCTGATGTTTGATGGTCTAATGTTTAATGTCCTAATGTTTGATGGTCTCTATGTTTGATGGTCTAATGTTTGATGGTGGTCTATGTTTGATGGTCTCTATGCTTGATAGTCTAATGTTTGATGGTCTCTATGCTTGATGGTCTATTGTTTGATGGTCTCTATGCGTAATGGTCTAATGCTTGATGTTCTCTATTTTTGATGGTCTAATATTTGATGGTCTAATGTTTAGTCTAGTGTTTGATGGTCTCTATGCTTGATGGTTAAATTTTTGATGGTCTAATGTTTGATGGTCTCTGTGCTTGATGGTCTAATGTTTAATGGTCTTATATTTGATGGTCTAATGTTTGATGGTCTAATGTTTGATGGTCTCTATGCTTAATGGTCTCTATGTTTGATGGTCTAATGTTTGACTTTCTCTATGCTTAATGGTCTCTATGTTTGATGGTCTAATGTTTGATGGTCTCTATTCTTGATGGTCTAATGTTTGATGGTTTAATGTTTGATGGTGTAATGTTTCATTGTCTAATGTTTGATGGTCTTTAGGCTGGATGGTCTAATGTTTGATGGTCTCTAGGTTTGATGGTCTAATGTTTGATGTTCTCTATGCTTGATGGTGTAATGTTTAATGGTCTAATGTTTGATGGTCTCTTTGCATGATGGTCTCTAGGTTTGATGGTCTAATGTTTGATGGTCTCTATGTTTGATGGTCTAATGTTTAATGGTCTAATGTTTGATGGTCTAATGTTTAATGGTCAAAGTTTGGTGGTCTAATGTTTGATGGTCAAATGTTTGATGTACTCTATGTTTGAAGGTCTAATGTTTATTGGTCTCTATGTTTGATGGTCTAATGTTTGATAGTTTCTATGCTTGATGGTCTAATGTTTGATGGTCTCTATTTTTGATGGACTCTATGTTTGATGGTCTCTATGTTTGATGGTCTAATGTTTGATGGTCTCTACGTTTGATGGTCTCTATGTTTGATGGTCTAATGTTTGATGGTCTCTATGCTTTATGGTCCAATGTTTGATGGTCTCTATGCTTGATGGTTTAATATTTAATGGTCTCTATGTTTGTTGGTCTCTATGTTTGATGGTCTCTATGTTTGATGGTCTCTATGCTTGATGGTCTAATGTTTACTGGTCTCTATGTTTGATGGTCTCTATGTTTGATTGTCTAATGTTTGATGGTCTCTATGTTTGTTAGTCTTTATGTTTGATGGTCTAATGTTTGATGGTCTATATGTTTCATGGTCTAATGTTTGATGGTCTCTATGCTTGATGGTCTAATGTTTGATGGTCTAATGTTTGATGGTCTCTATGCTTGATGATCTAATGCTTGATGGTCTATAGGCTTCATGGTCTAATGTTTGATGGTCTGATGTTTGATGGTCTAATGTTTAATGTCCTATTGTTTGATGGTCTCTATGTTTGATGGTCTAATGTTTGTTGGGGGTCTATGTTTGATGGTCTCTATGCTTGATAGTCTAATGTTTGATGGTCTCTATGCTTGATGGTCTAATGTTTGATGGTCTCTATGCTTAATGGTCTAATGCTTGATGGTCTCTATGCTTGATGATGGTATGTTTGATGGTCTATAGTTTGATGGTCTATATGCTTGATGGTTTCTATGTTTGATGGTCTAATATTTGATGGTCTAATGTTTAGTCTAATGTTTGATGGTCTCTATGCTTGATGGTTAAATTTTTGATGGTCTAATGTTTGATGGTCTCTGTGCTTGATGGTCTCTATTCTTGATGGTCTAATGTTTGATGGTCTAATGTTTGATGGTATTATGTTTCATTGTCTAATGTTTGATGGTCTAATGTTTCATGGTCTAATGTTTGAAGGTCTAATGTTTAATGGTCTCTTGGCTTGATGGTCTAATGTTTGATGGTCTCTATGCTTGATGGTCTAATGTTTGATGGTCTCTATGTTTTATGGTCTAATGTTTGATGGTCTCTATGCTTGATGGTCTCTATGTTTGATGATCTAATGTTTGATGGTCTAATGTGTGATGGTCTCTATGCTTTATGGTCCAATGTTTAATGGTCTCTATGCTTGCTGGTCTAATGTTTGATGGTCTCTATGTTTGTTGGTCTCTATGTTTGATGGTCGAATGTTTGATGGTCTCTGTGTTTGATGGTCTCTATGTTTGATGGTCTCTATGCTTGTTATTATAATGTTTAATGGTCTCTATGCTTGCTGGTCTAATGTTTGATGGTCCCTATGTTTGTTGGTCTCTATGTTTGATGGTCTAATGTTTGATCGTCTCTATTTTTGATGGTCTAATGGTTGATGGTCTCTATGTTTTATGGGCTCTATGTTTGATGGTCTAATGATTGGTGGTCTCTATGCTTGATGGTCTAATGTTTGATGGTCTAATGTTTTATGGCCTCTATGCATGAATGGTCTAATGTTTGATGGTCTCTATGCCTGATGGTCTCTATGTTTGATGGTCTCTATGTTTGACGGTCTCTATGTTTGATGGTCTCTATGATTGATTGTCTCATTGCTTGATGGTCTCCATTTTTGATGGTCCCTATGCTTGATGGTCTCTATGCTTGATGGTCTCTATGATTGATGGTCTCTATGAATGATGGTCTCTATGTTTGATGGTCTCTATTCTTGATGGTCTCTCTGTTTGATGGTCTCTATGTTTGATGGTCTCTATGCTTGATGGTCTTCATGCTTAATGATCTCTATGTTTGATGGTCTTTATGTTTGATGGTCTCTGTGATTGATGGTCTCTGTGTTTGATGGTCTCTATGTTTGATGGTCTCTATCCTTGATGGTCTCTATGTTTGATGGTCTCTATGCTTGATGTCTAATGTTTGATGTTCTCTATGTGTGATGGTCTCGATGTTTGATGGTCTCTATGTTTGATGCTCTCTATGCTTGATGGTCTCTATGATTGATGGTCTCTATTTTTGATGGTCTCTATGCTTTATGTTCTCTATGATTTATGGTCTCTATGTTTGATGGTCTCTATGCTTGATGGTCTAATGTTTGATGGTCTCTATGCTTGATGGTCTAATTTATTGATGGTCTCTATGTTTGATGGTTCTCTATGCTTGATGGGCTAATGTTTCATGGTCTCTATGTTTGATGGCCTCTATGTTTGATGATCTATTGTTTTATGGTCTCTAGGCTTGATGGTCTAATGTTTGATGGTCTCTAGGATTGATGCTCTAATGTTTGATGGTCTCTATGTTTGATGGGCTCTATGCTTGATGGTCTAATGTTTGATGGTCTAATGTTTGATGATCTCTAGGCTTCATGGTCTAATGTTTGATGGTTTTTAGGCTTGATGGTATAATGTTTGATGGTCTCTATATTTGATAGGCTCTATGCTTGATCGTCTAATGTTTGATGGTCTAATGTTTGATGGTCTCTAGGCTTGATGGTCTAAATTTGATGGTCTTTAGGCTTGATGGTCTAATGTTTGATGGTCTCTAGGCTTGATGGTCTAATGTTTGTTGGTCTCTATGCTTGATGGTCTAATGTTTGATGGTCTCTATGCTTGACGGTCTAATGTTTGATGGACTATTGTTTGATGGTCTCAATGTTTGATGGTCTAATGTTTGATGGTTTCAATGTTTGATGGTCTCTTTGTTTGATGGTCTAATGTTTGATGGTCTCTATGGTTGATGGTTTTAATGTTTGATGGTCTAATGTTTGATGGTCTCTATGTTTGAAGGTCTCTATGTTTGATGGTCTCTATGATTGATGGTTTCTATGTTTGATGGTCTCTATGCTTGATGGTCTAATGTTTGATGGTCGAATGTTTAATGATCTCTAGGCTTGATGGTCTAATGTTTGACGGTCTTTAGGCTTGATGGTCTAATGTTTGATGGTCTTTAGGCTTGATGGTCTAATGTTTGATAGGCTCTATGCTTGATCGTCTAATGTTTGATGGTCTAATGTTTGATGGTCTCAATGTTTGATGGTCTTAATGTTTGATGGTCTCTATGGTTGATGGTCTTAATGTTTGATGGTCTCTATGTTTGAAGGTCTCTATGTTTGATGGTCTCTAGTATTGATGGTCTCTATGTTTGATGGTCTCTATGCTTGATGGTCTAATGTTTGATGGTCTTTATGTTTGATGGTCTCTATGTTTGATGGTGTCCATGTTTGATGGTCTCTATGTTTGATGGTCTCTATGCTTGATGGTCTAATGTTTGATGGTCTCTATGTTTGATGGTCTCTATGTTTGATGGTCTCTATGTTTGATGGTCTCTATATTTGATGGTCTCTATCAAACTTCTTGTTGATGTTTTGTTTGACGTATTTTTTCTGGTAGCCAAGATGGCGTGCTGTGAACACTTTCATTTTGCGTATACCCCAACAGTGAAGGGATCTGAAGACAATCGCTGGAATATGCTGGGAATATTTTCAGTTTAGTCTGAACGGCGCTGTTTACGCTGAGATTGCGCTGCCTTGCTAGATGTTTTAATATGGTTGGTGTCTAGACAAGCGATTACAATGGTCAGTGAAACCACCTGTTATCGATAATTCTGTGTTCGGTTGTCCTGGGCTGATGGCAGGCAAGCCGCCCAGAACGAGGACTAATTTCGCCTCAAACTTTCCTTTCGAGAATGCTCATCTCTAGAGCGGCTGTGGTTTTGTTGTTGTGTGTTAGGTGTAGTATCTTCTAATGGAAAGCTGATAGATCAAGTTGCAGGACCCTACAGGACAATTACCACACACGCACGGAGATCGTAGCTGTGTCAGAAGCTATCACGTGGTTGGTTCAGAGACCAACAACACATGCGGTCATCTTGACTGACACACAAAGCCAGACTTCGCTGGATTGACAAAAACATACTCCTCAGGTAGTGGACCTACTCGACATCTCTCCTATTAGCAGCATAACTTGGATGTATTGGATAGGACACGCGGGAGTTGGTGGCAATGACATGACCGACAAGTTGGCGGGGTCAGCCGTTGCGCAGGAAACCTTAAAAGTGGATATGTATGAGATCGGGAGGGCTTTAAAAGAACACCCTCTCACAGGATGGCGACACAGGCGTGGCGACAAGGAAGTTGAGGATAACCCACGCGTCAAAAGAATGGTGGAAAGGGCGACACAAGGGGTTAAAGCAGAACCAGCATCCACAGTAGCAAAGACAGTAACACGTTTAGTCAATGCAGGACAGAAACAATTAGTAGACCAACACTTTTATGGTTGCTGGAACTTGTGGCAGAGCGGATATGGGCACACCACGACTGAGATGACGTAGAACTAATCTGTGGTAGGCGAGCAAACACTGAGATCGTGGGTAGGTTGTAAAAATGGTGACGTCTCCTGCAGAGCACATGCCAATTGACATGTGGGCATGGGAATGGTTTACTTGACATGTGGGTATGGGAATGGTTTACCTGATATGGGGTATGGGAATGGTTTACTTGACATGTGGGTATGGGAATGGTTTACCTGATATGGGGTATGGGTATGGTTTACTTGACATGTGAGAATGGGAATGGTTTAGCTGATATGGGGTATGGGAATGGTTTACTTGATATGGGGTATGGGAATGGTTTACTTGACATGTGGGCATGTGAATGGTTTACATGATATGTGGGTATGGGAATGGTTTACCTGATACGGGGTATGGGAATGTTTTACCTGATATGGGGGTATGGAAATGGTTTACTTGACATGTGGGCATGGGAATGGTTTACCTGATATGGGGTATTGGAATGATTTACTTGACATGTGGGTATAGGAATGATTTACTTGATATGTGGGAATGGAAATGGTTTACCTGATATGGGGGTATGAAAATGGTTTACCTGTCATGTGGGTATGGGAATGGCTTATCTGACATGTGGGAAAGGGAATAGTTTTCTTTATATGGAGGTATGGGAATGATTTACCAGACATGTGGGTATGGGAATGGTTTACCTGACATGTGAGTATGGGAATAGTTTACTTGATATGTGGGTATGGGAATGGTATACTTGACATGTCGGTATGGGAGTGGTTTACTTGATAAGTGGGTATGGGAATAGTTTAGTTGACATGTGGGTATGGTAATGTTTTACCTGATATGTGTGTATGGAAATGGTTTAGTTGACATGTGGGTATGGAGATGGTTTACTTGACATGTGTGTATGGAAATGGTTTACCTGACATGTGGGTATGGAAATGGTTTACCTGACATGTGGGTATGGAAATGGTTTACCTGACATGTGGGTATGGAAATGGTTTACCTGACATGTGTGTATGGAAATGGTTTACCTGACATGTGGGTATGGAAATGGTTTACTTGATATGTGTGTATGGAAATGGTGTACCTGACATGTGTGTATGGAAATGGTTTACCTGACATGTGGGTATGGAATGGTTTACTTGACATGTGGGTGTGGAAAAGTTTACTTCATATGTGGGTATGGGAATAGTTTAGTTGACATGTGGCTATGGGAATTGTTTACTTGACATGTGGGTATGGGAATATTTTACTTAACATGTGGGTATGGGAATAGTTTACTTGACATGTGGGTATGGAAATGGTTTACTTGACATGTGCGTATGGGAATGGTTTACCTGATATGGGGTATGAGAATGGTTTACATGATATGTGTGTATGGGAAGGTTTACCTGAAATGTTGGCATGGGAATGGTTTAGCTGACATGTGAGTATGGTAATGGTTTACCTGATATGGGGTATGGGAATGGTTTACTTGACATTTGGGTATGGGAATAGTTTACCTGACATGTGGGTATGGGAATAGTTTACCTGACATGTGGGTATGGGAATGGTTTATCTGATACGGGGGTATGGGAATGGTTTACCTGACATGTGGGCATGGGAATGGTTTACCTTGTATGGGGTATGGAAATGATTTACTTGACATGTGGATATAGGAATGATTTACTTGACATGTGGGTAGGGGAATGGTTTACCTGATATGAGGGGTATGGGAATTTTTTACTTGATATGTGGGAATGGGAATGGTTTACCTGATATGGGGGTATGGGAATGGCTTACCAGACATGTGGTTATGGGAATAGTTTACCTGACATGTGGGTATGGGAATGGTTTACCTGACATGTGGGTATTCAAATAGTTTACTTGATATGAGGGGTATGGGAATGTTTTACTTGATAAGTGGGTATGGGAATGGTTTAATTGATATGTGGGTATTGGAATGGTGTTCCTGACATGTGGGTATGGGAATGGTGTACCTGACATGTGGGTATGGGAATGGTTTACTTGACATGTGGGTATGGGAATGGTTTACCTAACATGTGGGTATGGGAATGGTTTACTTGACATATTGGTATGGGAATGGTTTACCTGATATGGATTATGGGAATGGTTTACCTGACTCGTGTGTATGGAAATGGTTTATCTGATATGGGGGTATGGGAATGGTTTACCTGATATGGGGGTATCGGAATGGTTTACATTATATGTGGGTATGGGAAAGGGTTAATTGATATGTAGGTATGAGAAGGGTTTACTTGACATGTGGGTATGGGAATGTTTTACCTGATATGGGGGTATGGTAATGTTTTACCTGATATGTGGGTATGGGAATGTTTTACCTGATATGGGGGTATTGGAATGTTTTACGTGATATGGGGGTATGGGAATGATTTACCTGTTATGGGGTATGGGAATGTTTTACCTGATATGGGGGTATGGGAATGTTTTACTTGACATGTCGTTATTGGAACGTTTTACGTGATATAGTTGTATTGGAATAGTTTACTTGACATGTGGATATGGGAATGGTTTACCTGACAAGTGGGTATTTGAATAGTTTAGTTGACATGTGGGTATGGGAATGGTTTATTTAACATGTGGGTATGGAAATGGTTTACTTGACATGTGCGTATGGGAATGGTTTACCTGATATGGATGTAAGGGAATGGTTTACCTGATATGAGGGTATGGGAATAGTTTACCTATCATGTGGGTATGAGAATGGTTTACCTGATATGGGGGTATGGGATTGGTTTACTTGACATGTAGTTATGGGAATAGTTTACCTGTCATGTGGGTATGGGAATGGTTTACTTGACATGTGGGTATGGGATGGTTTACATGACATGTGGGTATGGGAATGGTTTACCTGACATGAGGGTATGGGAATAGTTTACCTGACATGTGGGTATGGGAATGGTTTACCTGGCATGAGGGATCCGAAATAAACTTCTGTGTTTATGGCTAACTGGTATGTCTCACATATACTAGCAGTTATTTCTTACAAATACTAGCAGTTATCTCTCACATATACTAACAGGTGTCTCTCACATATACTAACAGTTATCTCTCTCATATACTAGCAGTTATCTCTCACATATACTAACAGTTATCTCTCACATATACTAACAGTTATCTCAATATATACTAACAGTTATCTCTCACATATACTAACAGTTATCTCTCACGTTTACTAGCAGTTATCACTCACATATACTAACAGTTATCTCTCACATTTACTAGCAGTTATCTCTCACATATACTAACAGTTATCTTTCACATATACCAACAGTTATCTCTCACATTTACTAGCAGTTATCTCTCACATATACTAGCAGTTATCGTTCACATATACTATCAGTTATCTTTCCTATATGCCAACAGTTATCTCTCACATATACTAACAGTTATCACCAACATATACTAACAGTTATCACCGACATATACTAACAGTTATCTCCCACATATACTAACAGTTATCTCCCACATATACTAACAGTTATATCTCACATATACTAACAGTTATCTCTCACATATACTTACAGTTATCTCCCACATATACTAACAGTTATTTCTCACATATACTAACAGTTATCTCTCACACATACTAGCAGTTATCTCTCACATTTACTAGCAGTTATCACTCACATATATTAACAGTTATCTCTCACATATACTAACAGTTATCACCAACATATACTAACAGTTATCACCATCATATACTAACAGTTATCTCTCACATATACTAACAGTTATCTCTCACATATACTAATAGTTATCACCAACATATACTAACAGTTATCTCTCACATATACTAACAGTTATCTCTCACATATACTAATAGTTATCACCATCATATACTAACAGTTATCTCTCACATATACTAACAGTTATCTCTCACATATGCTAACAGTTATCATCAACATATACTAACAGTTATCATCAACATATACTAACAGTTATCACCAACATATACTAACAGTTATCTCCCACATATACTAACAGTTATCTCCCACATATACTAACAGTTATCTCCCACATATACTAACAGTTATCTCTCACATATACTAACAGTTATCTCCCACATATACTAACAGTTATCTCTCACATATACTAACAGTTATCTCTCACATATACTTACAGTTATCTCTCACATATACTAACAGTTATCTCTCACATATACTAACAGTTATCTCTCACACATACTAGCAGTAATCTCTCACTTTTACTAGAAGTTATCACTCACATATACTAACAGTTATCTCTCACATATACTAACAGTTATCTCCCACATATACTAACAGCTATCTCCCACATATACTAGCAGTTATCTCTCACATATACTAACAGTTATCTCTCACATATACTAACAGTTATCTCTCACATATACTAACAGTTATCTCTCACATATACTAACAGTTATCTCTCACATATACTAGCAGTTATCTATCACATATACTAACAGTTATTTCTCACATATACTAGCAGTTATCTCTCACATATACTAGCAGTTATCTCTCACATATACTAACAGTTATCTCTCACATATACTAGCAGTTATCTATCACATATACTAACAGTTATCTCTCACATATACTAGCAGTTATCTATCACATATACTAACAGTTATTTCTCACATATACTAGCAGTTATCTCTCACATATACTAGCAGTTATCTCTCACATATACTAATAGTTATCACCAACATATACTAACAGTTATCATCAACATATACTAACAGTTATAACCAACATATACTAAGGGAGATAACTGTTAGTATATGTTCATCCCAATGCACTCATCTTTCCCTCTTTCTCCCTCTCACCACTCAGTCTCCCTTACAGCGCTCGTTTATCTTCTGACTCGTGACGCGTGTCAGTGACTTCCGGCATGTGGAAGGCTGACACAAGCAGCACTTGGTAGGAGGGACGGTACTGGGAGGAACATGATGAGTGTGGAGGAACATGATGAGTGTGGAGGAAAGTGATGAGTGTGGAGGAAAGTGATGAGTGTGGAGGAAAGTGATGAGTGTGGAAGAACATGATGAGTGTAGAGGAAAGTGATGAGTGTGGAGGAACATGATGAGTGTGGAGGAAAGTGATGAGTGTGGAGGAAAGTGATGAGTGTGAAAGAAAGTGATGAGTGTGAAGGAAAGTGATGAGTGTGAAAGAAAGTGATGAGTGTGGAGGAACATGATGAGTGTGGAGGAACGTGATGAGTGTGGAGGAACATGATGAGTGTGGAGGAACATGATGAGTGTGGAGGAACGTGATGAGTGTGGAGGAAAGTGATGAGTGTGAAGGAAAGTGATGAGTGTGAAAGAAAGTGATGAGTGTGGAGGAACATGATGAGTGTGGAGGAACGTGATGAGTGTTGAGGAATGTGATGAGTGTGGAGGAATGTGATGAGTGTGGAGGAAAGTGATGAGCGTGAAGGAAAGTGATGAGTGTGGAGGAAAGTGATGAGTGTGAAGGAAAGTGATGAGTGTGGAGGAAAGTGATGAGTGTGAAGGAAAGTGATGAGTGTGGAGGAAAGTGATGAGTGTGGAGGAAAGTGATGAGTGTGAAGGAAAGTGATGAGTGTGGAGGAAAGTGATGAGTGTGAAGGAAAGTGATGAGTGTGGAGGAATGTGATGAGTGTGGAGGAAAGTGATGAGTGTGGAGGAAAGTGATGAGTGTGAAGGAACATGATGAGTGTGGAGGAAAGTGATGAGTGTGAAAGAAAGTGATGAGTGTGAAGGAAAGTGATGAGTGTGGAAGAAAGTGATGAGTGTGTGAGGAAAGTGATGAGTGTGAAGGAAAGTGATGAGTGTGGAGGAAAGTGATGAATGTGTGAGGAAAGTGATGAGTGTAGGGGAAAGTGATGAGTGTGGAG
Source organism: Megaustenia siamemsis (assembly GCA_032433765.1). NCBI lineage: Eukaryota > Metazoa > Mollusca > Gastropoda > Stylommatophora > Ariophantidae > Megaustenia > Megaustenia siamemsis. Next base: position 77,684,089 of record JAVIAB010000059.1, on the reverse strand, counting down.
GAAAGTGATGAGTGTGGAGGAAAGTGATGAGTGTGGAGGAAAGTGATGAGTGTGGAGGAAAGTGATGAGTGTGAAGGAAAGTGATGAGTGTGGAGGAAAGTGATGAATGTGGAGGAACATGATGAGTGTGGAGGAACATGATGAGTGTGGAGGAACATGATGAGTGTGGAGGAACATGATGAGTGTGGAGGAACATGATGAGTGTGGAGGAAAGTGATGAGGGTGGAGGAAAGTGATGAGTGTGGAGGAAAGTGATGAGTGTGGAGGAACATGAAGAGTGTGGAGGAACATGATGAGTGTGGAGGAAAGTGATGAGTGTGGAGGAAAGTGATGAGTGTGGAGGAACATGATGAGTGTGGAGAAACATGATGAGTGTGGAGGAAAGTGATGAGTGTGGAAGAAAGTGATGAGTGTGTGAGGAAAGTGATGAGTGTGAAGGAAAGTGATGAGTGTGGAGGAAAGTGATGAGTGTGTGAGGAATGTGATGAGTGTGTGAGGAAAGTGATGAGTGTGGAGGAAAGTGATGAGTGTGGAGGAAAGTGATGAGTGTGGAGGAACATGATGAGTGTGATGGAAAGTGATGAGTGTGGAGGAACATGATGAGTGTGATGGAAAGTGATGAGTGTGGAGGAAAGTGATGAGTGTGGAGGAAAGTGATGAGTGTGGAGGAACATGATGAGTGTGATGGAAAGTGATGAGTGTGAAGGAAAGTGATGAGTGTGAAGGAAAGTGATGAGTGTGAAGGAAAGTGATGAGTGTGGAGGAAAGTGATGAGTGTGAAGGAAAGTGATAAATTTGAAGGAAAGTGATGAGTGTGAAGGAAAGTGATGAGTGTGAAGGAAAGTGATGAGTGTGAAGGAAAGTGATGAGTGTGAAGGAAAGTGATGAATCTGGAGGAAAGTGATGAGTGTGGAGGAACGTGATGCGTGTGGAGGAACGTAATGCGTGTAGAGGAAAGTGATGATTGTAGTGGAATGAATAGTAAGAGGAGGAATGAAAACATGAGGCGTGGAGAAGATGGCGGTTGACAAAGTATGAACGTGGAAAGTGATGAAAGCGGCGGGGAAGATAATATGAAACACTGCCGGTGTGCTGGGACCAGAATGAAGTCACATAACTTCAAACATTTTACAATTTGATGTGAAGGTTTGCTACGTGACCATGAGAAGTCCAACCTGTGACGTGACATCGATGACATGTCTTACATTACCTGCGACATGGCAACAATGACATGTCTTACATTACCTGCGACATGGCAACAATGACATGTCTTACATTACCTGCGACGTGGCAACGATGACATGTCTTACATTACCTGCGACATGACAACAGTGACATGTCTTACATTACCTGCGACATGGCAACGATGACGTGTCTTGCATTACCCGCGACATGACAACAATGACATGTCTTACATTACCCGCGACATGACAACAGTGACATGTCTTACATTACCCGCGACATGACAACAGTGACATGTCTTACATTACCCACGACACGACAACAGTGACATGTCTTACATTACCTGCGACATGACAAAGGTGATATGTCTTACATTACCCGCGACATGACAACAGTGACATGTCTTACATTACCCGCGACATGACAACAGTGACATGTCTTACATTACCCGCGACATGACAACAGTGACATGTCTTACATTACCTGCGACATGACAACAATGACAAGTCTTACATTACCTGCGACATGACAACGATGACATGTCTTACATTACCTGCGACATGACAACAGCGACATGTCTTACATTACCTGCGACAGGACAACAATGACAAGTCTTATATTACCTGCGGCATGACAACAATGACAAATCTTACATTACCTGCGACATGACAACAATGACAAGTCTTACATTACCTGCGACATGACAACAATGACAAGTCTTACATTACCTGCGGCATGACAACAATGACAAGTCTTACATTACCTGCGACATGACAACAATGACAAGTCTTACATTACCCGCGACATGACAACAGTGACATGTCTTACATTACCCGCGACATGACAAAGGTGATATGTCTTACATTACCCGCGACATGACAACGATGACATGTCTTACATTACCTGCGACATGACAACAGTGACAAGTCTCACTTTACCTACGACATGACAACAATGACAAGTCTTACATTACCTGCGACATGACAACGATGACATGTCTTACATTACCTGCGACAGGACAACAGCGACATGTCTTGCATTACCTGCGACATGACAACGGTGGCAAGTGCTACAGGACCTAACAGTGAGTCGTCAGACATTGAAAGTTAGAACATTACAAGTTATTATTTCTATCCCAGCACTGTGTTCACACTGAGAGGAACTAACTGAGAGGAACTAACTGAGAGGAACTAACTGAGAGGAACTAACTGAGAGGAACTAACTGAGAGGAAATAACTGAGATGAACTAACTGCGAGGGCACACGGCCACTGATCACGTGATGGAAACACAAGAAAATGGCTGCAGGTCTGTGAAGGGAGTTCCTCTACAGGAAGAGGATCATCAATTCTGATGATATTGTCATTGTGATGGTTATGTTATCATTGTGATGGTGATGTTGTCATTGTGATGGTGTTGTTGTCATTGCGATGGTGATGTTGTCATTGTGATGGTAATGTTATCATTGTGATGGTGATGTTGTCATTGTGATGGTGATGTTATCATTGTGACGGTGATGTTGTCTTTGTGAAGGCGATGTTATCATTGTGATGGTGATGTTGTCTTTGTGATGGTGATGTTGTCATTATGATGGTGATGTTGTCATTGTGATGGTGTTGTTGTCATTGCGATGGTGATGTTATCATTGTGATGGTGATGTTATCATTGTGATGGTGATGTTGTCATTGTGATGGTGATGTTATCATTGTGATGGTGATGTTATCATTGTGATGGTGATGTTATCATTGTGATGGTGATGTTATCATTGTGATGGTGATGTTGTCATTGTGATGGTGATGTTGTCAATATGATGGTGATGTTGTCATTGTGATGGTGATGTTGTCATTGTGATGGTGATGTTTTCATTGCGATAGTGATGTTGTCATTGCGATAGTGATGTTGTCATTGCGATAGTGATGTTGTCATTGTGATGGTGATGTTATCATTGTGATGGTGATGTTATCATTGTGATGGTTATGTTATCAATGTGATGGTGATGTTATCATTGTGATGGTGATGTTGTCATTGTGATGGTGATGTTGTCAATATGATGGTGATGTTGTCATTGTGATGGTGATGTTGTCATTGTGATGGTGATGTTTTCATTGCGATAGTGATGTTGTCATTGCGATAGTGATATTCTCATTGCGATAGTGATGTTGTCATTGTGATAGTGATGTTGTCATTGCGATAGTGATGTTGTCATTGTGATGGTGATGTTTTCATTGCGATAGTGATGTTTTCATTGCGATAGTGATGTTTTCATTGCGATAGTGATGTTGTCATTGCGATAGTGATGTTGTCATTGCGATAGTGATGTTGTCATTGCGATAGTGATGTTGTCATTGCGATAGTGATGTTGTCATTGCGATAGTGATGTTGTCATTGTGACGGTGATGTTTTTTTTGCGATAGTGATGTTGTCATTGTGATGGTGATGTTGTCATTGTGATGGTGATGTTGTCATTGTGATCGTGATGTTGTAATTGTAATGGTGATGTTGTCATTGTGATGGTGATGTTGTCATTGTGACGGTGATGTTGTCATTGTGATGGTGATGCTGTTATTGCGATAGTGATGTTGTCATTGTGACAGTGATGCTGTTAATGCGATAGTGACATTGTCATTGTGACGGTGATGCTGTTATTGCGATAGTGATGTTGTCATTGTGACGGTGATGCTGTTATTGCGATAGTGATGTTGTCATTGTGACGGTGATGCTGTTATTGTGATAGTGATGTTGTCCTTGGGATAGTGACATTGTCATTGTGATGGTGATGCTGTTATTGTGATAGTGATGTTGTCATTGTGATGGTGATGGTGTCATTGTGATGGTAATGTTGTCATTGTGATCGTGATGTTGTCATTGTAATGGTGATGTTGTCATTGTGATGGTGATGTTGTCATTGTGACGGTGATGTTGTCATTGTGATGGTGATGCTGTTATTGCGATAGTGATGTTGTCATTGTGACAGTGATGCTGTTAATGCGATAGTGACATTGTCATTGTGACGGTGATGCTGTTATTGTGATAGTGATGTTGTCATTGTGATGGTGATGCTGTTAATGCTATAGTGACATTGTCATTGTGATGGTGATGCTGTTATTGCGATAGTGATGTTGTCATTGTGACGGTGATGCTGTTATTGCGATAGTGACATTGTCATTGTGACGGTGTTGCTGTTATTGCAATAGTGACATTGTCATTGTGACGGTGTTGCTGTTAATGGGATAGTGACATTGTCATTGTGACGGTGATGCTGTTATTGCGATAGTGACATTGTCATTGTGACGGTGATGCTGTTATTGTGATAGTGACATTGTCATTGTGACGGTGATGCTGTTATTGCGATAGTGACATTGTCATTGTGACGGTGATGCTGTTATTGCGATAGTGATGTTGTCATTGTGACGGTGATGCTGTTATTGCGATAGTGACATTGTCATTGTGACGGTGATTCTGTTATTGTGATAGTGATGTTGTCATTGTGACAGTGATGCTGTTATTGCGATAGTGATGTTGTCATTGTGATGGTGATGCTGTTATTGCGATAGTGATGTTGTCATTGTGATGGTGATGCTGTTAATGCGATAGTGACATTGTCATTGTGACGGTGATGCTGTTATTGCGATAGTGACATTGTCATTGTGACGGTGATGCTGTTATTGCGATAGTGATGTTGTCATTGTGACGGTGATGCTGTTATTGTGATAGTGACATTGTCATTGTGACGGTGATGCTGTTATTGCGATAGTGACATTGTCATTGTGACGGTGATGCTGTTATTGCAATAGAGACATTGTCATTGTGACGGTGTTGCTGTTAATGGGATAGTGACATTGTCATTGTGACGGTGATGCTGTTATTGCGATAGTGACATTGTCATTGTGACGGTGATGCTGTTATTGTGATAGTGACATTGTCATTGTGACGGTGATGCTGTTATTGCGATAGTGATGTTGTCATTGTGACGGTGATGCTGTTATTGCGATAGTGATGTTGTCATTGTGACGGTGATGCTGTTATTGTGATAGTGATGTTGTCATTGGGATAGTGACATTGTCATTGTGATGGTGATGCTGTTATTGCGATAGTGATGTTGTCATTGTGATGGTGATGTTGTCATTGTGATGGTGATGTTGTCATTGTGATCGTGATGTTGTCATTGTAATGGTGATGTTGCCATTGTGATGGTGATGTTGTCATTGTGACGGTGATGTTGTCATTGTGATGGTGATGCTGTTATTGCGATAGTGATGTTGTCATTGTGACAGTGATGCTGTTAATGCGATAGTGACATTGTCATTGTGACGGTGATGCTGTTATTGTGATAGTGATGTTGTCATTGTGATGGTGATGCTGTTAATGCGATAGTGACATTGTCATTGTGACGGTGATGCTGTTATTGCGATAGTGATGTTGTCATTGTGACGGTGATGCTGTTATTGCGATAGTGACATTGTCATTGTGACGGTGATTCTGTTATTGTGATAGTGATGTTGTCATTGTGACAGTGATGCTGTTAAAGCGATAGTGATGTTGTCATTGTGACGGTGATGCTGTTATTGCGATAGTGATGTTGTCATTGTGATGGTGATGCTGTTAATGCGATAGTGACATTGTCATTGTGACGGTGATGCTGTTATTGCGATAGTGATGTTGTCATTGTGACGGCGATGCTGTTATTGCGATAGTGACATTGTCATTGTGACGGTGATGCTGTTATTGTGATAGTGATGTTGTCATTGTGACGTTGATGCTGTTATTGCGATAGTGATGTTGTCATTGTGACGGTGATGCTGTTATTGTGATAGTGATGTTGTCATTGTGACGGTGATGCTGTTATTGCGATAGTGATGTTGTCATTGTGACGGTGATGCTGTTATTGTGATAGTGATCTTGTCATTATGACGGTGTTGCTGTTATTGCGATAGTGACATTGTCATTGTGATGGTGATGCTGTTATTGCGATAGTGACATTGTCATTGTGACGGTGATGCTGTTATTGTGATAGTGACATTGTCATTGTGACGGTGATGCTGTTATTGTGATTGTGACATTGTCATTGTGGCGATGTTGCTGTTAATGGGATAGTGACATTGTCATTGTGACGGTGATGCTGTTATTGCGATAGTGACATTGTCATTGTGACGGTGTTGCTGTTATTGGGATAGTGACATTGTCATTGTGACGGTGATGCTGTTATTGTGATAGTGACATTGTCATTGTGACGGTGATGCTGTTATTGTGATAGTGACATTGTCATTGTGACGGTGATGCTGTTATTGCGATAGTGACATTGTCATTGTGATGGTTATGCTGTTATTGCAATAGTAATGTTGTCATTGTGACGGTGATGCTGTTATTGCGATAGTGATGTTGTTATTGTGACGGTGATGCTGTTATTGCGATAGTGATGTTGTCATTGTGACGGTGATGATGTTATTGCGATAGTGATGTTGTCATTGTGACGGTGATGCTGTTATTGCGATAGTGATGTTGTCATTGTGACGGTGATGTTGTTATTGCAATAGTGACATTGTCATTGTGACGGTGATGCTGTTATTGTGATAGTGACATTGTCATTGTGACGGTGTTGCTGTTAATGGGATAGTGACATTGTCATTGTGACGGTGATGCTGTTATTGCGATAGTGACATTGTCATTGTGACGGTGTTGCTGTTAATGGGATACTGACATTGTCATTGTGATGGAGATGCTGTTATTGCGATAGTGACATTGTCATTGTGACGGTGTTGCTGTTAATGGGATAGTGACATTGTCATTGTGACGGTGATGCTGTTATTGCGATAGTGACATTGTCATTGTGACGGTGTTGCTGTTAATGGGATACTGACATTGTCATTGTGATGGAGATGCTGTTATTGCGATAGTGACATTGTCATTGTGACGGTGTTGCTGTTAATGGGATAGTGACATTGTCATTGTGACGGTGTTGCTGTTAATGGGATACTGACATTGTCATTGTGATGGAGATGCTGTTATTGCGATAGTGACATTGTCATTGTGACGGTGTTGCTGTTAATGCGATAGTGACATTGTCATTGTGATGGTGATGCTGTTATTGCGATAGTGATGTTGTCATTGTGACAGTGATGCTGTTATTGCGATAGTGATGTTGTCATTGTGACGTTGATGTTGTTATTGCGACAGTGATGTTGTCATTGTGATGGTGATGTTCCTCTCGCTGTTTCTTGTGCCACGCAGAATTCTGTTGGTTAAAGCAATTTGTCACTGAAACAAGAAACGGGATTCAGACATGTGAGATCATGCTGGCACACGGATAAGGGGGGGGGGGGGACTAGTTGACGTGGACATTGTCAGTTGTGACAGAGATGTGACGGGTGGCACGGAACACTGGGTGACGTGGACATTGTCAGTGGTGAGAGATGTGACGGGAGGGCACGGAACACTAGATGACGTGGACATTGTCAATTGCGAGAGATGTGACGGGAGGGGGGGGGCATAATACACTGGGTGATGTGGACATTGTCAGTTGTGAGAGTGATGTGACGGGTGGCACAGAACACTGGTGTGACGTGGGCATTATCAGTTGTGAGAGAGATGTGACGGGTGGCACGGAACACTGGTGTGACGTGGGCATTGTCAGTTGTGAGAGAGATGTGACGGGGGTCACGGAACACTGGGTGACATGGACATTATCAATTGTGAGAGAGATGTGACTGGGGGGGGGGTGGTGGCACGGAACACTGGGTGACGTGGACATTGTCAGTTGTGATAGAGATGTGCCGGGGGGCACAGAACACTGGGTGACGTGGACATTGTCAGTTGTGATAGAGATGTGACGGGGGGCACAGAACACTGGGTGACGTGGACATTGTCAGTTGTGATAGAGATGTGACGGAGCACAGAACACTGGGTGACGTGGACATTGTCAGTTGTGAGAGATGTGACGGGGGCGCGGCACTAGGTGACGTGGACATTGTCAGTTGTGATAGAGATGTGACGGGGGCACAGAACACTTGGTGACGTGGACATTGCCAGTTATGAGAGAGATGTGACGGGGGCACAGAACGCTGGGTGACGTGGACATTGTCAGTTGTGAGAGAAATGTAACTGGGGGGGGGGGCTTGGTGACGTGGACATTGTCAGTTGTGAGAGATGTGACGGAGGCGCGGCACTAGGTGACGTGGACATTGTCAGTTGTGATAGAGATGTGACGGGGGCACAGAACACTTGGTGACGTGGACATTGCCAGTTATGAGAGAGATGTGACGGGGGCACAGAACGCTGGGTGACGTGGACATTGTCAGTTGTGAGAGATGTGACGGGGGCGCGGCACTGGGTGACGTGGACATTGTCAGTTGTGAGAGAAATGTAACTGGGGGGGGGGGGGGGGCTTGGTGACGTGGACATTGTCAGTTGTGAGAGATGTGACGGGGGCGCGGCACTGGGTGACGTGGACATTGTCAGTTGTGAGAGACATGTAACTGAGGGGGGAGGGAGGCTTGGTGACGTGGACATTGTCAGTTGTGAGAGAGATGTGACTGGAGGGGGGCACTTAGTGACGTGGACACTGTCAGTTGTGAGAACATGACGACAACACTCAGAACATGACGACAACACTCAGAACATGACGACAACACCCAAAACATGACGAAAACACTCAGAATATAATGACAACACTCAGAACATGATGACAACGCTCAGAACATGACGACAACACCCAGAATATGACGACAACACGCAGAACATGACGGCAACACTCTTATCATGATGACTACCCTCAGAAAATGACGGCAACACTCAGAACATGATGACAACACACAGAACATGACGGTAACACTCAGAACATGACGACTACACTTAGAACATGACGACAACACTTAGAACATGGCGGCAACACTCAGAACATGATGACAACACTCAGAACATGATGACAACACTCAGAACATGACGGCAACACTCAGACCATGATGACAACCCTCAGAACATGACGGCAACACTCAGAAAATGACGACAACACTAAAAACATGACGGCAACACTCAGATCGTGACGACAACCCTCAGAACATTACAGAGACACTCAGAACGTGACGACAACACACAAAATATGATGACAACAATCAGAACAAGATGACAATACTCAGAACATGATGAAAATATTTAGAACATGATTACAACACTCAGAACATGACGGTAACACTCAAGAAATAATGACTACACTCAGAACATGACAACACGCAGAACGTGACGGCAACACTCAGAACATTAAGACAACATTCAGAACATGACGGCAACACTCAGAATATTACAGAGAGACTCAGAACATGACAACATTCAGAACATGACAACACTCAGAACAAGATGACAACACTCAGAACATGATGACAACACTCAGAACATGATGGCAACACTCAGAACATGACAGAGACACTCAGAAAATGATGACAACACTCAGAACATGACAGAGACACTCAGAACATGATGACAACACTCAGAACATGACAGAGACATTCAGAAAATGATGACAACACTCAGAACATGACAGAGACACTCAGAACATGATGACAACACTCAGATCATGACGGCAACACTCAGAACATGAAGACAACACTCAGAACATGATGACAACACTCAGAAAATGACGACAACACTCAGAACATTATAACATCTCTCAGAACATGACGACAACACTCGGAACATGACCGCAACACTCAGAACATGATGACAATACTCAGAGCATGATGACAATACTCAAAACATCATGACAACACTCAGAACATAACCGCAACACTCAGAACATGATGATAAAACTCAAAACATGATGACAACGCTCAAAACATGATGATCACACTCAGAACATGACGGTAACACTCAGAACATGACGACAACACTTAGAACATGACGACAACACTTAGAACATGACAGCAACACTCAGAGCATTACAGAGACACTCAGAACGTGTCGACAACACTCAGAAAATGATGACAACACTGAAAACATGACGACAACACTCAGAACATGTCGACAACTCAGAACATGACGACAACACTGAAAACATGACAACACTCAGAATATGATGACAACACTGAAAAAATGACAACAATCATAACATGACGGCAACATTCTCAACATGACGAAACTACTCAGAACATGACAAGACTCAGAACATGACGACAACATTTAGAACATTACGGCAACACTTAGAACATTACAGAGACACTCAGAACGTGACGACAACACACAGAATATGATGACAACAATCAGAACATGATGACAACACTCAGAAAATGATGACAACACTAAAACATGACAACACTCAGAACATGACGACCACACTCAATCCTTGTTGACAACATTGAAAAAATGACAACACTCAGAACATGATGAAAAAACTCAGAACCTGACGACAACACGCAGAACATGACGACAACACTCAGAACATGATGACAACCCTCAGAACATGACGGCAACACTCACAACATGACGACAACACTTAAAACATGACAACACTGAGATTATGACGACCACACTCAGAACATGAAAACAACAGGTGTGTTTAGATAGATATACTCTCTATTGCACCGACTCAGGTGTGTTTAGATAGATATTCTCTCTGATGCACCCACTCAGGTGTGTTTACATAGATATTCTCTGTAGTGCACCCACTCAGGTGTGTTTAGATAGATATTCTCTGTAGTGCACCCACTCAGGTGTGTTTAGATAGATATTCTCTGTAGTGCACCCACGCAGGTGTGTTTAGATAGATATTCTCTCTAGTGCACCCACTCAGGTGTGTTTAGATAGATAGTCTCTCTGATGCACCCACACAGGTGTGTTAAGATAGATATTCTCTCTAGTGTACCCACTCAGGTGTTTTAAAATAGATATTCGCTCCAATGCACCCACTAAGGTGTGTTTAGAAAGATATTCTCTCTAGTGCACCCACTCAAGTGTCTTTAGATAGATATTCTCTCTGATGCACATGCTCAGGTGTGTTTAGATAGATTTTCGCTCTGATGCACCCACTCGGGTGTGTTTAGTTAAATATTCTCTCTAGTGCACCAACTCAGGTGTGTTTAGATAGATATTCTCTCTGATGCACCCACTCAGGTGTGTTAAGATAGATGTTCTCTCTAGTGCATCCACTCACTTGTGTTTAGTTAGATATTCTCTCTAGTGCACCCACTCAAGTGTCTTTAGATAGATATTCGCTCTGATGCACACACTCAGGTGTGTTTAGATAGATATGTTCACTAGTGCACCCACACAAGTGTCTTTAGATAGATATTCTCACTGATGCACTCACTCAGGTGTGTTTAGATAGATATTCTCACTGTTGCACTACTCATGTGTGTTTAGATAGATAGTCTCTCTGAAGCACCCACTCAGGTGTGTTTAGATAGATATTCTCTCTGATGCACCAATTCAGGTGTGTTTAGACAGATATTCTCTCTGATGCATCCACTCAAGTGTGTTTAGATAGATATTCTCTCTGATGCACCTACTCAGGTATGTTTAGATAGATATTCGTTCTGATGCACCCACTCAGGTGTGTTTAGATAGATATTCTCTCTAGTGTACCCACTCAGGTGTGTTTAGATATATATTCTTTCTGATGCACCCACTCAAGTGTGTTTAGTCTAGATATTCTTTTTAGTGCACCCACTCAGAAGTGTTTATGTAGATATTCGCTCTGATGCACCCAATCAGGTGTATTTTGATAAATATTCTCTCTAGTGCACCAACCCAGGTGTGTTTAGATAGATATTCTGTCTAATGCATCCACTCAAGTGTCTTTAGATAGATATTCTCACTGATGCATCCACTCAGGTGTGTTTAGATAGATAGTTTCTCTGATGCACTCACTCAGGTGTGTTACGATAGATATTCTCTCTGATGCACCCACTCAGGTGTGTTTAGATAGATATTTTCTCTGAAGCCCCCAGTCATGTGTGTTTAGATAGATATTCTCTCTGATGACCCACTCAGGTGTGCTTAGATAGATATTCTCTCGGATGCACCCACTCAAGTGTGTTTAGATAGATATTCACTCAGATGCACCCACTCAGGTGTGTTTAGATAGATATTCGCTCTGATGCACCCACTCAGGTGTGTTTGCACACACTCAGGTGTGTTTAGATAGATATGTTCACTAGTGCACCCACACAAGTGTCTTTAGATAGATATTCTCACTGATACACCCACTCAGGTGTGTTTAGATAGATATGCTCACTGGTGCACTACTCATGTGTGTTTAGATAGATAGTCTCTCTGAAGCACCCACTCAGGTGTGTTTAGATAGATATTCTCTCTGATGCACCAATTCAGGTGTTGTTTAGACAGATATTCCCTCTGATGCATCCACTCAAGTGGTTTAGATAGATATTCTCTCTGATGCACATACTCAGGTGTGTTTAGATAGATATTTTCTCTGATGCACTCACCCAGGTGTGTTACGATAGATATTCTCTCTGATGCACCCACTCAGGTGTGTTTAGATAGATATTTTCTCTGAAGCACCCAGTCATGTGTGTTTAGATAGATATTCTCTCTGATGACCCACTCAGGTGTGCTTAGATAGATATTCTCTCTGATGCACCCACTCAAGTGTGTTTAGATAGATATTCTCTCAGATGCATCCACTCAGGTGTGTTTAGATATATATTCGCTCTAGTGCACCCACTTAGGTATGTTTAGATGGATATTCTCTCTGATGCATTCACTCAGGTGTGTTTAGATAGATATTCTCTCTGATGACCCACTCATGTGTGTTTAGATAGATATTCTCTCTGATGCATTCACTCAGGTGTGTTTAGATAGATATTCTCTCTGATGCATTCACTCAGGTATGTTTAGATAGATATTCTCTCTGATGACCCACTCAGGTATGTTTAGATAGATATTCTCTCTGATGCATTCACTCAGGTATGTTTAGATAGATATTCTCTCTGATGCATTCACTCAGGTATGTTTAGATAGATATTCTCTCTGATGCATTCACTCAGGTATGTTTAGATAGATATTTTCTCTGATGCATTCAATCAGGTATGTTTAGATAGATATTCTTTCTGATGACCCACTCAGGTATGTTTAGATAGAAATTCTCTCTGATGCATTCACTCAGGTATGTTTAGATAGATATTCTCTCTGATGACCCACTCAGGTATGTTTAGATAGATATTCTCTCTGATGCATTCACTCAGGTGTGTTTAGATAGATATTCTCTCTGATGCACTCACTCAGGTATGCTTAGATAGATATTCTCTCTGATGACCCACTCAGGTGTGTTTAGATAGATATTCTCTCTGATGACCCACTCAGGTGTGTTTAGATAGATATTCTCTCTGATGACCCACTCAGGTGTGTTTAGATAGATATTTCTCTCTGATGACCCACTCAGGTGTGTTTAGATAGATATTCTCTCTGATGACCCACTCAGGGTGTTTAGATAGATATACTCTCTGATGCACCCACTCAGGTGTGTTTAGATAGATATTCTCTAGTGCACCTACTCTAGGAGGTTGGATGAATTTTCTCTGAATGTGATTTGAAAGATATCATGAGCACACACACTCAGGGTCATAGACAGATATCATGAGCACTTACACGCAGGGTCATAGAAAGATATCATGAGCACTTACACGCAGGGTCATAGAAAGATATCATGAGCACACACACTCAGGGTCATAGAAAGATATCATGAGCACTTACACGCAGGGTCATAGACAGATATCATGAGCACACACACTCAGGGTCATAGAAAGAAATCATGAGCACTGACACTCAGGGTCATAGCAAGATATCATGAGCACTTACATTCAGGGTCATGGAAAGATATCATGAGTACACACACCAGGTTCATAGAAAGATATGAGCATCGACACTCAGGGTCATAGAAAGATATCATGAATACCGACACTCAGGGTCATAGAAAGATATCATGAGCACACACACTCGGGGTCATAGAAATATATCATGGTCACCGACACTCAATGCCATAGAAAGATATCATGAGCACACACACTCAGGGTCATAGAAAGATATCTTGGGTACCGACACTCAGGGTCATAGAAAGATAACATGAGCACACACACACTCAGGGTCATAGAAATATATCATGGTCAACAACACTCAGGGTCATAGAAAGATATCATGGGCACCGACACTCAGGGTCATAAAAAGATATCATGAGCACACACACTCAGGGTCATAAAAAGATATCATGAGCACTGACACTCAGGGTCATAGAAAGATATCATGGGCACCGACACTCAGGGTCATAAAAAAGATATCATGAGCACTGACACTCAGGGTCATAAAGAGATATCATGAGCACCGACACTCAGGGTCATAGAAAGATATCACGAGCACACACACTCAGGGTCATAGAAAGATACCACGAGCACACACACTCAGGGTCATAGAAAGATAACATAAGAACTGACACACAGGATCATAGAAAGATGTCATGAGCACTGACACTCGGGGTCATAGAAAGATATCATGAGCACACACATTCGGGGTCATAAAAGATATCATGAGCACCGACACTCAGGGTCATAGAAAGATATCATGGGCACCGACACTCGGGGTCATAGAAAGATATCATGAGCACTGACACTCAGGTCATAGTAATATATCATGAGCACACACGCTCAGGGTCATAAAAAGATATCATGAGCACTGACATTCAGGGTCGTAGAAAGATATCATGTGCACACACACTCAGGGTCATAGAAAGTTATCATGAGCACACACACTCAGGGTCATATATAGATATGAGTACACACTCTCAGGGTCATAGAAAGATATCATGAGCACTGACATTCAGGGTCGTAGAAAGATATCATGTGCACACACACTCAGGGTCATAGAAAGTTATCATGGGCACCGACACTCAGGGTTATAGAAAGATACCATGAGCATCCACGCTCAGGGTCATAGAAAGATATCATGGGCACCGACACTCATGGTCATAGAAAGATATCATGAGTACACACACTCATGGTCATAGAAAGATATCATGAGTACACACACTCATGGTCATAGAAGGTTATCATGAGTACACACACTCATGGTCATAGAAAGATATCATGAGTACACACACACTCAGGGTCATAGAATGATATCATGAGTACACACACACTCAGGTTCATAGAAAGATATCATGTGTACCGACACTCATGGTCATAGAAAGATATCATGAGTACACACTCATTGGTCATAGAAAGATATCATGGGTACCGACACTCATGGTCATAGAAAGATATCATGAGAACACACACTCATGGTCATAGAAAGATATCATGAGTACATACACTCATGGTCATAGAAGGATATCATGAGTACACACACACTCAGGGTCATAGAAAGATATCATGAGCACTGACACTCAGGGTCATAGAAAAATATCATGAGCACTGACACTTAGGGTCATTGCAAGATATCATGGGTACCGACACTCAGTGTCATAGAAAGATATCATGAGCACTGATACTCAGTGTCATAGAAAGATATCATGAGTACACACACCCAGGTTCATAGAAAGATATGAGCATCGACACTCAGGGTCATAAAAAGATATCATGAGCACTGACACTCAGGGTCATAGAAAGATATCATGGGCACCGACACTCAGGGTCATAGAAAGATATCATGGGCACGACACTCGGGGTCATAGAAAAATGTCCTGAGCACACACACTCGGGGTCATAAAAAGATATCATGAGCACTGACACTCAGAGTCATAGAAAGATATCATGAGCACTGACGCTCAGGGTCATAGTAATATATCATGAGCACACACACTCAGGGTCATAAAAAGATATCATGAGCACTGACACTCAGGGTCATAAAAAGATATCATGAGCACTGACACTCAGGGTCATAGAAAGATATCATGAGCACACACACTCACGGTCATAGAAAGATATCATGAGCACACACACTCAGGGTCATAGAAAGATATCATGAGCACACACACTCAGGGTCATATATAGATATGAGTACACACACTTAGGGTCATAGAAAAATATCATGAGCACTGACATTCAGGGTCGTAGAAAGATATCATGAGCACACACACTCAGGGTCATAGGAAGTTATCATGGCACCGACACTCAGGGTCATAGAAAGATATCATGAGCACCCACGCTCAGGGTCATAGAAAGATGCCATGGGTACCTACACTCAGGGTCATAGAAAGATATCATGGGCACCGACACTCAGTGTCATAGAAAGATGTCATGAGTACACACACACTCAAGGTCATAGAAAGATATCATGAGTACACACACACTCAGGGTCATAGAAAGATATCATGAGTACACAGACACTCAGGGTCATAGAAAGATATTATGAGTACATACACACTCAGGGTCATAGAAAGATATTATGAGTACACACATTCAGGGTCATAGAAAGATATTATGAGTACACACATTCAGGGTCATAGAAAGATATTATGAGTACACACATTCAGGGTCATAGAAAGATATTATGAGTACACACATTCAGGGTCATAGAAAGATATTATGAGTACACACACACTCAGGGTCATAGAAAGATATTATGAGTACACACATTCAGGGTCATAGAAAGATATTATGAGTACACACATTCAGGGTCATAGAAAGATATTATGAGTACACACACACACTCAGGGTCATAGAAAGATATTATGAGTACACACATACTCAGGGTCATAGAAAGATATTATGAGTACACACATTCAGGGTCATAGAAAGATATTATGAGTACACACACACACTCAGGGTCATAGAAAGATATTATGAGTACACACATTCAGGGTCATAGAAAGATATTATGAGTACACACATTCAGGGTCATAGAAAGATATTATGAGTACACACACACATTCAGGGTCATAGAAAGATATTATGAGTACACACATTCAGGGTCATAGAAAGATATTATGAGTACACACACACACTCAGGGTCATAGAAAGATATTATGAGTACACACACACTCAGGGTCATAGAAAGATATTATGAGTACACACATTCAGGTCATAGAAAGATATTATGAGTACACACACTCAGGGTCATAGAAAGATATTATGAGTACACACATTCAGGGTCATAGAAAGATATTATGAGTACACACACACACTCAGGGTCATAGAAAGATATTATGAGTACACACACACTCAGGGTCATAGAAAGATATTATGAGTACACACACTCAGGGTCATAGAAAGATATTATGAGTACACACACTCAGGGTCATAGAAAGATATCATGAGTACACACACTCAGGGTCATAGAAAGATATTATGAGTACACACACTCAGGGTCATAGAAAGATATTATGAGCATCGACACTGAGAGACTGTCTGGGCCCTCAAGTACCTACACGCTGGCGAATCAACATACATGTACACACAGCCTTCTATAGCTAACACAACGAATGTTGTACACACAGCCGTCTATAGCTACCACAACGAATGTTGTACACACAGCCGTCTATAGCTACCACAACGAATGTTGTACACACAGCCGTCTATAGCTACCACAACGAATGTTGTACACACAGCCGTCTATAGCTACCACAACGAATGTTGTACACACAACCGTCTATAGCTACCACAACGAATGTTGTACACACAGCCGTCTATAGCTACCACAACGAAAGTTGTACACACAGCCGTCTATAGCGACCACAACGACTGTTGTACACACAGCCGTCTATAGCTACCACAACGACTGTTGTACACACAGCCGTCTATAGCGACCACAGCGAATGTTGTACACACAGCTGTCTATAGCTACCACAACGAATGTTGTACACACAACCGTCTATAGCTACCACAACGACTGTTGTACACACAGCCGTCTATAGCTACCACAACGAATGTTGTACACACAACCGTCTATAGCTACCACAACGAATGTTGTACACACAGCCGTATATAGCTACCACAACGAATGTTGTACACACAGCCGTCTATAGCTACCACAACGAATGTTGTACACACAACCGTCTATAGCTACCACAACAACTGTTGTACACACAGCCGTCTATAGCTACCACAACGAATGTTGTACACACAACCGTCTATAGCTACCACAACGACTGTTGTACACACAGCCGTCTATAGCTACCACAACGAATGTTGTACACACAGCCGTCTATAGCTACCACAACGAATGTTGTACACACAGCCGTCTATAGCCACCACAACGAATGTTGTACACACAGCCGTCTATAGCCACCACAACGAATGTTGTACACACAGCCGTCTATAGCTACCACAACGAATGTTGTACACACAGCCGTCTATAGCTACCACAACGAATGTTGTACACACAGCCGTCTATAGCCACCACAACGATGGTTGTGAACAAACACACACACACACACACACACTCACACGCGAAGCATACGCATGCGCACACATACACACCGGCGCATAAACACATACACTAGCTGAATAAAATGAAATAGCCAATGTCACCAAGCACATAATTTGATATTTGTGACATCAAGTACATTAATTGGCATACCTGACATTAAACATATTATTGAAAGTACATGGCATTATGCAGGTACGTGACATAAGTACTTAAAATAGGTACACATTGAATGTAATTACACGGTGTTTAGTGCATGTCTTTAGTACATGGAAGTACGCAAATGGCATTAAGTACACAAGTTTAAGTACATGACATTTAATTTATGACCTCAAGCACAATAGGTGAGTGCAATTTCTTCATGAACATAAGTAGCCGTCTGTAGACACATGACATTACGTACTTGACACTAAACACATGACATTAAGAACACTGACAAGTGCATTGTATGTTCATGAACATACATAAGTGCATGACATTATACACATGAATGCAAAGTACTTCAGCATGAAAACATGGATTTGTGTACAATGAGTGTCGATGAATACATGACATTGTGTAAAAAATACATGGCATTGTGTAAAAAATACATGACATTGCGTACATGGGCGCAAGTTTATTGTTAAAGAACATAGTTACAAGCCCTATTTGTTTATTATGCTTCAATCGAACATTGACTGTACTGATTGGAAACAATGATGTCCTTGATAATAATGACAGCGATGGTTAGGATGATAATGCTTGTGATGACGATGATGGTTGTTGTTACTATGACGATTATGGCTGTTGTTACTATGACGAGGATGGCTGTTGTTACTATGACGATGATGGTTGTTGTTACTATGACGATGATGGCTGTTGTTACTATGACGAGGATGGCTGTTGTTACTATGACGATAATGGTTGTTGTTACTATGACGACGATGGTTACTGTTACTATGACGATGATGGTTGTTGTTACTATAACGATGATGGTTGTTGTTACTATGACGATGATGGTTGTTGTTACTATGACGACAATGGTTATTTTTACTATGACGATGATGGTTATTGTTACTATGACGATGATGGTTGTTTTTACTATGACGATGATGGTGTTGTTACTATGACGATGATGGTTGTTGTTACTATGACGATGATGGTTGTTGTTGCTATGACGATGATGGTTGTTGTTACTATGACGATGATGGTTGTTGTTGCTATGACGATGATGGTTGTTGTTACTATGACGATGATGGTTGTTGTTGCTATGACGATGATGGTTGTTGTTACTATGACGATGATGGTTATTGTTACTATGACGACGATGGTTGTTGTTACTATGACGACGATGGTTACTGTTACTATGACGACGATGGTTACTGTTACTATGACGATGATGGTTGTTGTTACTATGACGATGATGGTTGTTGTTGCTATGACGATGATGGTTGTTGTTACTATGACGATGATGGTTGTTGTTGCTATGACGATGATGGTTGTTGTTACTATGACGATGATGGTTATTGTTACTATGACGACGATGGTTGTTGTTACTATGACGACGATGGTTACTGTTACTATGACGACGATGGTTACTGTTACTATGACGATGATGGTTGTTGTTACTATGACGATGATGGTTATTGTTACTATGACGACGATGGTTACTGTTACTATGACGATGATGGTTGTTGTACTATGACGACGATGGTTACTGTTACTATGACGACGATGGTTACTGTTACTATGACGATGATGGTTGTTGTTACTATGACGATGATGGTTATTGTTACTATGACGACGATGGTTACTGTTACTATGACGATGATGGTTGTTGTTACTATGACGACGATGGTTACTGTTACTATGACGATGATGGTGTTGTTACTATGACGACGATGGTTACTGTTACTATGACGATGATGGTTGTTGTTACTATGACGACGATGGTTATTGTTACTATGACGATGATGGTTGTTGTTACTATGACGATGATGGTTGTTGTTACTATGACGACGAGGTTGTTGTTACTATGACGATGATGGTTGTTGTTACTATGACGATGATGGTTGTTGTTACTATGACGATGATAGTTGTTGTTACTATGACGACGATGGTTATTGTTACTATGACGATGATGGTTGTTGTTACTATGACGACGATGGTTACTGTTACTATGACGGTTGTTGTTACTATGACGATGATGGTTGTTGTTACTATGACGATGATGGTTGTTGTTACTATGACGATGATGGTTGTTGTTACTATGACGATGATGGCTGTTGTTACTATGACGATGATGGGTATTGTTACTATGACGATGATGGTTGTTGTTACTATGACGATGATGGCTGTTGTTACTATGACGATGATGGTTGTTGTTACTATGACGATGATGGTTATTGTTACTATGACGATGATGGTTGTTGTTACTATGACGATGATGGCTGTTGTTACTATGACGATGATGGCTGTTGTTACTATGACGATGATGGTTGTTGTTACTATGACGATGATGGCTGTTGTTACTATGACGATGATCAAGATGATGATGACAGAAATAATATCAGTGACAATGATGATATTTTATGACGTTGATTGTCACGACAATAATGGCAAAACAAGGTGACTCGGCTGCAACCGTTGGTTGTATCTCAATGTGACGTCATTACAATGTGTACAGAGGTGTTCTGTCAACGCGAGTCTAGTAGACAGGTCGTCCTCACTACATCGAGTCTAGTCGACAGGTCGTCCTCACTACATCGAGTCTAGTAGACAGGTCGTCCTCACTACATCGAGTCTAGTCGACAGGTCGTCCTCACTACATCGAGTCTAGTAGACAGGTCGTCCTCACTACATCGAGTCTAGTCGACAGGTCGTCCTCACTACATCGAGTCTAGTAGACAGGTCGTCCTCACTACATCGAGTCTAGTCGACAGGTTGTCCTCACTACATCGAGTCTAGTAGACAGGTCGTCCTCACTAAATCGATTCTAGTCGACAGGTCGTCCTCACTACATCGAGTCTAGTCGACAGGTCGTCCTCACTACATCCAGTCTAGTAGACAGGTCGTCCTCACTCTACATCGAGTCTAGTCGACAGGTCGTCCTCACTACATCGAGTCAAGTCGACAGGTCGTCCTCACTGCATCGAGTCTAGTCGACAGGTCGTCCTCACTGCATCGAGCCTAGTCGACTAGTCATCCTCACTACATCGAGTCTAGTCGACAAGTCGTTCTCACTACATCGAGTCTAGTCGACAAGTCGTTCTCACTACATCGAGTTTAGTCGACAGTCATCCTCACTACATCGAGTCTAGTCGACAAGTCGTTCTCACTACATCGAGTCTAGTCGACAAGTCGTTCTCACTACATCGAGTTTAGTCGACTAGTCATCCTCACTGCATCGAGTCTAGTCGACAGGTCGTCCTCACTACATCGAGTCTAGTCGACTAGTCATCCTCACTACATCGAGTCTAGTCGACAGGTCGTCCTCACTGCACATCGGACAAATCCATCACTTCTCGGATATCTTCCACTATGTATACCCTCAACGTGTAGCGTCAAACGTCACTGGTGTTGTGTTGGTTGACAAGTGTATCTGGATTCCTACGTGGCGCTCTCGTCTGACATCTCTCACCTTGACCTGACGTTCGTGAAGTCTGTTCATGGCTGCAGATTCAGGATCATTTCTCACGAGTCGCTTTTCCGTCCAGCATCCTGACGGCATTCATAATGGCATCGTGGTCCACTGCACTTCCGCTTTCAACATCAGCCAAACTGGCAAGTCTATCAGCGCGTTCTCTTACACCCGTCTGATCTGACACGAAATGAAGCAGACACTCTATACAATAGCTCAGAGCGTGTACCCATTTCCATGAAGCGCAGCCAGTTGTGATCTTGCAGAACACACTCATTGAGTCAGTGAGGAGACACACACACACGCATGTCTATATGGCTGTGTCTCAAGCCATACTTTAGTAACAGCCACGATTTCCATGACTAAACTACTTGTAGTCAGCGACAAAGTCCCACTGTCTTCCTTCCCAGTTCTGCCTCCAACATGAGTCGTGAGAACCCACGAGCTCCGCACGTGCCGTATAACAGAGCCACGTGTGTGCCATGATTGCGTCAGTATCCGAAGAGTTTTCCAGAAATCAAGGCCCCTGCACTTCTGCCTCATCGACCAATGGCTTTTGTTGTCTCTGACCACTGTGATGACGACAACAAATGACGTATTCTAGAACCCGGGTTTCATGTCCTTGATTGAACACACCTACTGAATGATAACCATAGCCCACCACATCCATGATTTTCCTCATTTTTTCCTGCTGCCTTTGTACCCATCAATTCACGATTTAACGGATGATGTGGATCTGCCCTGAGTGAAGGCACGTGCTCGGCAAAGTCTGGTAGGTACATCGAGGAGGTGGCGCATCGTCATACACCCAGTATCTTGTTTACACCCAAGGCTGATGCACATGATCTCATTGTGTATCCCCAGCCCTTGGTTTAAGATGGCGCTGCTCAGTTTGTGATGATGACCTGAACCGTGTTGCAGGCCAAGTCCCATTTGGTCCACGTGCTTGACATGTAACAGGAACACAAAGGGCTACGTCGCTCGTCTATTCAAAACTACAGCAGACCTCAGCACGAACTCCGCTGCTCCGGTGGAGACCTCCGGGTACTGGCACAGCCGTCACGTGTTCGAATTTGAAACATTCTTTGGTCAAGGTCAAGCGAGAAATGTTGGAGGTCGAAGAAAGCAAAACCAGCTCCGCAGCCATTTTTTACCGGAAGCCTTGTCAACGTGAAAGTGGACACGTGCTGGAGAGAGTAATAAAGAAAGTTCTGACATAATCATCTAGTGGCGAGCTCTAGAAACCACGTGACAAGAGTCTGAAACATGCCAAATGACTGTCAGCCAAACTAAACTGTCAAGTATTTCTCAGCCAAACTAAACTGTCAAGTATTTCTCAGCCAAACTAAACTGTCAAGTATTTCTCAGCCAAACTAAATTGTCAAGTATTTCTCAGCCAAACTAAACTGTCAAGAATTTCTCAGCCAAACTAAATTGTCAAATATTTCTCAGCCAAACTAAACTGTCAAATATTTCTCAGCCAAACTAAACTGTCAAATATTTCTCAGCCAAACTAAACTGTCAAATATTTCTCAGCCAAACTAAATTGTCAAATATTTCTCAGCCAAACTAAACTGTCAAGTATTTCTCAGCCAAACTAAACTGTCAAGTTTTCTCAGCCAAACTAACTTGTCAAGTATTTCTCAGCCAAACTAAATTGTCAAGTATTTCTCAGCCAAACTAAACTGTCAAGTATTTCTCAGCCAAACTAAACTGTCAAGTATTTCTCAGCCAAACTAAACTGTCAAGTTTTTCTCAGCCAAACTAAACTGTCAAGTTTTTCTCAGCCAAACTAAATTGTCAAGTATTTCTCAGCCAAACTAAATTGTCAAATATTTCTGAGCCAAACTAAATTGTCAAATATTTCTCAGCCAAACTAAATTGTCAAGTATTTCTCAGCCAAACTAAACTGTCAAGTTTTTCTCAGCCAAACTAAACTGTCAAGTTTTTCTCAGCCAAACTAAACTGTCAAGTTTTTCTCAGCCAAACTAAACTGTCAAGTTTTTCTCAGCCAAACTAAATTGTCAAGTATTTCTCAGCCAAACTAAATTGTCAAATATTTCTGAGCCAAACTAAATTGTCAAATATTTCTCAGCCAAACTAAATTGTCAAATATTTCTCAGCCAAACTAAATTGTCAAGAATTTCTCAGCCAAACTAAATGTTAAATATTTCTCAGCCAAACTAAATTGTCAAATATTTCTCAGCCAAACTAAATTGTCAAATATTTCTCAGCCAAACTAAATTGTTAAATATTTCTCAGCCAAACTAAATTGTCAAATATTTCTGAGCCAAACTAAATTGTCAAATATTTCTCAGCCAAACTAAATTGTCAAATATTTCTCAGCCAAACTAAATTGTCAAATATTTCTCAGCCAAACTAAATTGTCAAATATTTCTCAGCCAAACTAAATTGTCAAATATTTCTCAGCCAAACTAAATTGTCAAATATTTCTCAGCCAAACTAAATTGTCAAATATTTCTCAGCCAAACTAAATTGTCAAATATTTCTCAGCCAAACTAAATTGTCAAATATTTCTCAGCCAAACTAAATTGTCAAATATTTCTCAGCCAAACTAAATTGTCAAATATTTCTCAGCCAAACTAAATTGTCCAATATTTCTCAGCCAAACTAAATTGTCCAATATTTCTCAGCCAAACTAAATTGTCCAATATTTCTCAGCCAAACGAAACTGCCATCACAGCAAGAGAAACGAAATCTACGCCCACAAAGCTAAAGGCTGGTCAATGGAGACTAATATCGTCTTCGACACTAATTCTGCACCAACTAAACCAAATACATAACGCCCCGTCAAACCTGGGGGCACCCAAACCAAAAGTGTCCATTTGTTCAACGCTTTTGCTTTTTGTTCATTTTTCAGAGAAAAAATGGGTAAACACGTCATCAACATGTGCGTCACGTGACTGTCAATTCGCGATAACGTTTCTCGACAAAGGGAAACATTACCAAACCACCAGAACAAATATTAGCCGCTCAAATCAAATAACAGCCAGTCAAATCAAATATCAGCCGCTCAAATCAAATATTTGCCAGCCAAATCAAACATTACCCAGTCAAATCAAATAATTGCCAATCAAATCAAACATTACTCAGTCAAATAAAAAATTCGCAGCCAAAATCAAACATTGCCCAGTCAAATCAAATATTTGCCAGGCAAATCAAACATTACCCAGTAAAATCAAACATTACCCAGTCAAATCAAACATTACTCAGTCAAATCAAATATTACCCAGTGAAATCAAATATTAGCCAGTCAAATCAAATATTAGCCAGTCAAATCAAATATTACCCAGTGAAATCAAATATTAGCCAGTCAAATTAAATATTAGCCAATCAAATCAAATATTTCCCATTCAATTCAAATATTAGCCAGTCAAATCAAATATTACCCAGTGAAATCAAATATTAGCCAGTCAAATCAAATATTACCCAGTGAAATCAAATAGCCAACGGAAGAAACAGACGATGTTGACGTGCGCTCAGACAAATGGTGAAACTGCTTCATGTCACAATAATCTCTGATTGGATAAAACTCAGACCACGTGACGGATGACATTATGCATCCATTGTGACGCGAATATCAAGGTAATGGCGAAGTGATGACTTCCGGCAGAAGTAGAGACTATTGTGGACGTGGCTGACATTGGAAGGTCATGTGGTTGGATACATGAAACATCTCATCTCTACTCATGCATGATTGCTCAATCTTCAACTTGGACACTCAACGTCTGGTCATCAAGATTGAGTAGTTCACTTCGGATGCGTTGTTGGTCTCTCATGGTGCTGTCATGGTCAGTTGATGGTGGTGATGGTGCTGGTAAAGAGATCGGAAATGCTGTTTGTGCTGCTGCTGTTGTGGTCAGTCTCCATGGTCGAGGAGTGGATGTCACTCAGAGATGGGGTGGAGCTAATGTCAGAGAGGGCGGGCGAACCAGCGTTAAGGTCAGGGATTGAGTTTGTGTCCTTGGCCTCCTTATCTTGACCATCTGGCGAGCCAGATATCTGGTCTGTATTCTGACCAGACTTTGTGCCGCCTCCCTCCGAGTCTTGTTGCTTCAGGATGTTCCGCCTGTACTTGGCTCTCGCATTCTGGAACCAGACCTGCAAATAGACAGACACGAACAAGACTTCATCCCCTACTGCCGTTGATATTTTTATTCTTGATAACTTAACTCAACATTTGTATTGATAACTTAACTCAACATTTGTATTGATAACTTCAGCTCAACATTTGTATTGATAACTTAACTCAACATTTGTATTGATAACTTAACTCAACATTTGTATTGATAACTTAACTCAACATTTGTATTGATAACTTCAGCTCATCATTTGTATTGATAACTTAACTCAACATTTGTATTGATAACTTCAGCTCATCATTTGTATTGATAATTTCAGCTGAACATTTGTATTGATAACTTAACTCAACATTTGTATTGATAACTTCAGCTCATTATTTGTATTGATAACTTCAGCTCAACATTTGTATTGATAACTTCAGCTCAACATTTGTATTGATAACTTCAGCTCAACATTTGTATTGATAACTTGTGCCCACCATTTGTATTGATAACTTCAGCTCAACATTTACATTGATAACTTTAACTCATCATTTGTGTTGATAACTTCAGTTCAACATTTGTATTGATAACTTCAGCTCAACATTTGTATTGATAACTTTAGCTTAACATTTGTATTGATAACTTAGCTCAAAATTTGTGTTGATAACTTAACTCAACATTTGTATTGATAACTTCAGCTGATCATTTGTATTGCTAACTTAACTCAACATTTGTATTGATAACTTAACTCAACATTTGTATTGATAACTTCAGCTCAACATTTGTATTGATAACTTTAGCTCATCATTTGTATTGATAACTTCAGCCCAACATTTGCATTGATAACTTTAGCCCACCATTTGTATTGATAACTTCAGCTCAACATTTGCATTGATAACTTTAGCTCATCATTTGTGTTGATAACTTCAGTTCAACATTTGTATTGATAACTTCAGCTGAACATTTGTATTGATAACTTTAGCTCAACATTTGTATAACTTCAGCCCAACATTTGTATTGATAACTTTAGCTCAACATTTGAAAACTACAGTAAATTTATCAACACTTCTTAATATCTCATTACATCGCTTTGACAATTGATAGCTTTAGTCAAATGTTGGAAAAGTACAGAACAGGCAAATAATTGCAGAGCTGCGGTAAAGCTGATAGTGGGAGCAGTAGTGGCGTGTACATTACACTCCAACAAGGTAAAGGTAAGCTTTAGGAAAAAGGAACACAATAAATAACTGACGTTTCGGCCTACAGATGTTTGATAAATTTAGCCAAATGTTTGATAACTTTAGTCAAATGTTTGATAACTTTAGTCAAATGTTTGATAACTTCAGCTCTACAATGGATATGTGCTATCATAGATTGTGAATCCTCAGTCCAAATTTTATAACTTTTGTTAGTTGATATCTCTAAATTTGTGATAATTTTTGTCAGTTGATATTTCTAAATTCGAGATAACTTTTGTCAGTTGATATCTCTAAATTTGTGATAACTTTTGTCAGTTAATATCTTTAAATTTGTGATAACTTTTGTCAGTTGATATCTCTAAATTTGTGATAACTTTTGTCAGTTAATATCTCTAAATTTGTGATAACTTTTTGTCAGTTGATATCCCTAAATTTGTGATAACTTTTGTCAGTTGATATCTCTAAATTTGTGATAACTTTTTCCCCTCATAATTTGATAACTGTTATTGCTTAAGTGCTTCCATGTATGGCACATTTCTTGGTAGGATCATTTCTACAACGTATAATGTTACTTTTGTGTAGATCTCTATGCAGAAAGCGGGTATGTCGACCGGAAGTGAACAGACTTTGCTGTAAAGTGGAGTCACGGCTCTTCCGGGTAACGTAATGGACAAACATCGCTTGTTGTTAACTTCAATCAGCTGATACATTTATTTTGTTAACTTCAGTTAACTGGTAACATCCGTTCGTTGATAACTTCAGTCAGGTGTTAAATCTGATTTATTAGCTCCAGCTACTTTGTAAATTCAGCCCACGAATTCATACAATGCCCCACAAGCCCATACAATGGCTCACAGGTCTACACATTGACCCACACGCCCACACAATGGCCCAAAAAATAACCCACAAGCCCACACAAGGGCTCACAAGCCCATGCAATGACCCACAAGCTCACACAGTGACCGACAAGCCCACACAATGGGCCACAAGCCCATACAGTGACCGACAAGCCCACACAATGGCTCACAAGCCCACACAATGGCCCATAAGCCTACGCAATGGCTCACCAGCCCACACAATAGCCTACAAGCCCACATAATGGCTCACAAGCCCACACAGTGACCGACAAGCCCACACAGTGACCGACAAGCCCACACAATGGCTCACAAGCCCACACAATGGCCCACAAGTCCACACAATGGCCCACAAGCCCACACAATGACTCACAAGCCAATACAGTGACCGACAAGCCCACACAATGGCTCACAAGCCCACACAATAGCTTACAAGCTCACATAATGGCTCAAAAGCCCACACAGTGACTGACAAGCCCACACAATGGCCCACAAGTCCACACAATGGCCCACAAGCCCACACAATGGCTTACAAGCCAATACAGTGACCGACAAGCCCACACAATGACTCACAAGCCCACACAATGGCTCACAAGCCTTCGTCACGTACACAATAACCAATATAATTACCAAACAAACATCAAGGGCATGAACTCCAATCAAAAGCCTCATTCATGTGAATAATGCCGAAACGCCAAAGTTTGTCTTATCTCTCAACAAGTGTAGCTGCTTAATAGCAATCACGTTTGACACCTCGCAGCCCAGCATTGCATTTAATATGATGTATTTGATTGAGCTTATCTCAAATATTCCAAACACGTCGGATCTCCTCTGCTGCTATAGACCTCTACTAGACCAAGATCTCACACACATCGGATCTCTACAGCTATAGACCTCTACTAGACCAAGATCTCACACACATCCGATCTCTACAGCTATAGACCTCTACTAGATCAAGATCTCACACACATCCGATCTCTACAGCTATAGACCTCTACTAGACCAAGATCTCACACACATCCGATCTCTACAGCTATAGACCTCTACTAGATCAAGAACCCTAAACACACCATATCTCTGCAGCTACAGAGCCCTACTAGATCAAGATCTCACACACATCATATCTCTGCAGCTATAGACCTCTACTAGATCAAGATCTCACACACATCATATCTCTGCAGCTACAGACCTCTACTAGATCAAGATCTCACACACATCATATCTCTGCAGCTATAGACCTCTACTAGATCAAGAACCCTAAACACACCATATCTCTGCAGCTACAGACCTCTACTAGATCAAGATCTCACACACATCATATCTCTGCAGCTATAGACCTCTACTAGATCAAGATCTCACACACATCATATCTCTGCAGCTATAGACCTCTACTAGATCAAGATCTCACACACATCATATCTCTGCAGCTATAGACCTCTACTAGACCAAGAACGTACACACATCATATCTCTGCAGCTATAGACCTCTACTAGATCAAGATCTCACACACATCATATCTCTGCAGCTATAGACCTCTACTAGATCAAGATCTCACACACATCATATCTCTGCAGCTATAGACCTCTACTAGACCAAGAACGTACACACATCATATCTCTGCAGCTATAGACCTCTACTAGACCAAGAACGTACACACATCATATCTCTGCAGCTATAGACCTCTACTAGATCAAGATCTCACACACATCAGATCTCTGCAGCTATAGACCTCTACTAGACGAAGATCTCACACACATCAGATCTCGGCAGCTATATACCTATACTAGATCAAGATCTCACACACATCATATCTCTGCAGCTATAGACCTCTACTAGATCAAGATCTCACACACACCATATCTCTGCAGCTATAGACCTCTACTAGACGAAGATCTCACACACACCATATCTCTGCAGCTATAGACCTCTACTAGATCAAGATCTCACACACACCATATCTCTGCAGCTATAGACCTCTACTAGACGAAGATCTCACACACACCATATCTCTGCAGCTATAGACCTCTACTAGACGAAGATCTCACACACACCATATCTCTGCAGCTATAGACCTCTACTAGATCAAGATCTCACACACACCATATCTCTGCAGCTACAGACCTCTACTAGATCAAGATCTCACACACACCATATCTCTGCAGCTATAGACCTCTACTAGACCAAGAACGTACACACATCATATCTCTGCAGCTACAGACCTCTACTAGATCAAGATCTCACACACACCATATCTCTGCAGCTATAGACCTCTACTAGATCAAGATCTCACACACACCATATCTCTGCAGCTACAGACCTCTACTAGACGAAGATCTCACACACACCATATCTCTGCAGCTACAGACCTCTACTAGACGAAGATCTCACACACACCATATCTCTGCAGCTATAGACCTCTACTAGATCAAGATCTCACACACACCATATCTCTGCAGCTATAGACCTCTACTAGATCAAGATCTCACACACACCATATCTCTGCAGCTATAGACCTCTACTAGATCAAGATCTCACACACACCATATCTCTGCAGCTACAGACCTCTACTAGACCAAGATCTCACACACATCATATCTCTGCAGCTATAGACCTCTACTAGACGAAGATCTCACACACATCATATCTCTGCAGCTATAGACCTCTACTAGATCAAGATCTCACACACACCATATCTCTGCAGCTATAGACCTCTACTAGACCAAGATCTCACACACACCATATCTCTGCAGCTATAGACCTCTACTAGACCAAGATCTCACACACATCATATCTCTGCAGCTATAGACCTCTACTAGACCAAGATCTCACACACATCATATCTCTGCAGCTATAGACCTCTACTAGACCAAGATCTCACACACACCATATCTCTGCAGCTATAGACCTCTACTAGACCAAGATCTCACACACACCATATCTCTGCAGCTATAGACCTCTACTAGACCAAGATCTCACACACACCATATCTCTGCAGCTATAGACCTCTACTAGACCAAGATCTCACACACACCATATCTCTGCAGCTACAGAGCCCTACTAGATCAAGATCTCACACACATCAGATCTCTGCAGCTACAGAGCCCTACTAGATCAAGATCTCACACACATCAGATCTCTGCAGCTACAGAGCCCTACTAGACCAAGATCTCACACACACCATATCTCTGCAGCTACAGACCTCTACTAGACCAAGATCTCACACACACCATATCTCTGCAGCTACAGAGCCCTACTAGACCAAGATCTCACACACACCATATCTCTGCAGCTACAGAGCCCTACTAGACCAAGATCTCACACACACCATATCTCTGCAGCTACAGACCTCTACTAGACCAAGATCTCACACACACCATATCTCTGCAGCTACAGAGCCCTACTAGACCAAGATCTCACACACATCATATCTCTGCAGCTACAGACCTCTACTAGACCAAGATCTCACACACACCATATCTCTGCAGCTACAGACCCCTACTAGACCAAGATCTCACACACATCATATCTCTGCAGCTACAGACCTCTACTAGACCAAGATCTCACACACATCATATCTCTGCAGCTACAGACCCCTACTAGACCAAGATCTCACACACATCATATCTCTGCAGCTACAGACCTCTACTAGACCAAGATCTCACACACATCATATCTCTGCAGCTACAGACCCCTACTAGACCAAGATCTCACACACACCATATCTCTGCAGCTACAGAGCTCTACTAGACCAAGATCTCACACACACCATATCTCTGCAGCTACAGACCTCTACTAGACCAAGATCTCACACACACCATATCTCTGCAGCTACAGACCTCTACTAGACCAAGATCTCACACACACCATATCTCTGCAGCTACAGAGCCCTACTAGACCAAGATCTCACACACACCATATCTCTGCAGCTACAGAGCCCTACTAGACCAAGAACCCACCTGCAGGACGCGCTTAGACAGGCCCGTCTTCTGGGCAAGTTGCTTGAGATCCTTGGCGTCCGGGTTGTGGTTGAGGGCGAAGTAGGACTTCATGGTGCGTAGCTGGTGGTGCTTGAACGAGGTGCGCACGCGCTTCTGGCGCGGAGTTTGGTGCGGGTAGCCGTCCCTGTCCATGACGTCAGCGGAGCGGTCAGAGTTGTCTCCGCCCAGGCCTGGACATGGAAATAAGAGAATGGAATTGAGGACCAGCGGTTGAGGGTGACAGTATGGGGTTGTGTTTGCCTTGTAGGTTAGGGTTCATGTCAGCAATTGTTTCGATTGTACAATTTAGATTGTTGTCCACGTTAGTAGATTGTAGAATGTTAGAAGAATGTGGAAGATTAGTTAAATGTAAAGGTAAAGGTAAATGTAAAAGTAAAGGTAAATGTAAATGTAAAGGTAAATGGAAATGTAAATGTAAAGTCGAATGTAAAGGTAAATGTAAGCTAAATAAAAGGTAAATGTAAAGGTAAATATAAAGGTAAATGTAAATGTAAAGATAAATGTAAAAGTAAAGGTAAATGTAAAGGTAAATGTAAGCTAAATATAAAGGTAAATGTAAATGTAAAGGTAAAGATAAATGTAAAAGTAAAGGTAAATGTAAGGTAAATGTAAAGGTAAATGTAAATGTAAATGTAAATGTAAAAGTAAAGGTGAAGCACAAGACATGAATTAGCATATAAGCACGCGAGTTCCCCCCATATGTGCTCGGCCGCCTATCCAGAAATGTTCGGAGACTTCTGGATAGTGTTGCTTCAAGCATCGAAACTCACGATGCGAGGCGGCATTCCTCATCTTCCCAGAGTACTATTCTGGTACCCATTTCTGCCAACGGTTGGGTCGACGTGGGATTTTTTGTGTCCAACCACGAGTACAACTCACGCTGCATCCAGCGGGAATCGAACACGGGTTGTCCGAACGTTGACAGCCCAGGCGGGTGGTTTTCCCAACTAGGCTACCGAGATCCCCATGTGATAGATTGTAGGGAGAATGTGATAGATTGTAGGATGTTAGGAGAATGTGATAGATTGTAGGATGTTAGGAGAATGTGATAGATTGTAGGATGTTAGGAGAATGTGACAGATTGTAGGATGTGAGGAGAATGTGATAGATTGTAGGATGTTAGGATAATGTGATAGATTGTAGGATGTTAGGAGAATGTGACAGATTGTAGGATGTTAGGAGAATGTGACAGATTGTAGGATGTTTGAAAATGAATTCAGAGAATATCGAGGGAGCTCAGTGACAATCAACAAAAGTAAATGAACATAGTTCACATTCACCCAATGACTAAAGGTTGCACCTCTTCATCATCCGCCCTTAAAAGGGTGTTATTTGTGCGTCATTTCGCTGTGTTGTGCTTTGTAGTAGAACTGTGATATTTACGCCTTTCGGCCCAACACATCCGACTTCAGCACGACATTTTTTAGTACCGGGTTATCCTTCTTCTCGACTCCTCACTAGGCCAGACTAATCTGCCTAATCTGTTACTAGAGGCACCACGAAGAGGTGGAGTAGGATATTGATGGCTCCATCAGCTGTGATTCGCTGACTTCAGCTCTGGTGCTGTCAGACGCTTTGGTCTAAGTTGTAAGTTGACAGTGAACTAAGTTGTAAGTTGACAGTGAACTAGGTTGCAAGTTCACAGTGAATTAAGTTGTAAGTTGACAGTGAACTAAGTTGTAAGTTGACAGTGAACTAAGTTGTAAGTTGACAGTGAACTAAGTTGTAAGTTGACAGTGAATTAAGTTGTAAGTTGACAGGGAATTAAGTTGTAAGTTGACAGTGAACTAAGTTGTAAGTTGACAGTGAACTAAGTTGTAAGTTGACAGTGAACGAAGTTGTAAGCTGACAGTGAACTAAATTGTAAGTAGTTAGTGAACTAACTTATAACTAGTAAATGAACTAAGTAATAAGTAGTCAAAGAACTAAGTAATAAGTAGTCAAAAAACTAAGTAATAAGTAGTCAAAAAACTAAGTAATAAGTCATTAAAGAACTAAGTAATAAGTAGTCAAAGAACTAAGTAATAAGTAGTCAAAAAACTAAGTAATAAGTCATTAAAGAACTAAGTAATAAGTATTCAAAGAACTAAGTAATAGGTCATTAAAGAACTAAGTAATAAGTAGTCAAAGAACTAAGTAATAAGTAGTCAAAGAACCAAGCAATAAGTAGTCAAAGAACTAAGCAATAAGTAGTCAAAAAACTAAGTAATAAGTAGTTAAAGAACTAAGCAATAAGTAGTCAGAGAACTAAGTAATAAGTAGTTAAAGAACTAAGTACTAAGTACTAAGTAGTCAAAGAACTAAGTAATAGGTCATTAAAGAACTTAGTAATAAGTAGTTAAAGAACTAAGTAATAAGTAGTCAAAGAACTAAGCAATAAGTAGTTAAAGAACTAAGCAATAAGTAGTCAAAGAACGAAGCAATAAGTAGTTAAAGAACTAAGTAAGAAGTAGTCAAAGAACTAAGCAATAAGTAGTTAAAGAACTAAGCAATAAGTAGTTAAAGAACGAAGCAATAAGTAGTCAAAGAACTAAGCAATAAGTAGGTAAAGAACTAAGCAATAAGTAGTTAAAGAACTAAGCAATAAGTAGTTAAAGAACTAAGCAATAAGTAGTTAAAGAACTAAGCAATAAATAGTCAAAGAACTAAGCAATAAGTAGTTAAAGAACTAAGCAATAAGTAGTCAAAGAACTAAGCAATAAGTAGTTAAAGAACTAAGCAATAAGTAGTCAAAGAACTCGCAATAAGTAGTTAAAGAACTAAGTAATAAGTATTCAAAGAACTAAGTAATAAGTATTCAAAGAACTAAATAATAAGTAGCCAAAGAACTAAGTAATAAGTAGTCAAAGAACTAAGTAATAAATAGTCAAAGAACTAAGTAATAAGTAGTCAAAGAACTAAGTAATAAGTAGTCAAAGAACTAAGTAATAAGTCATTAAAGAACTAAGTACTAAGTAGTTAAAGAACTAAGTACTAAGTAGTCAAAGAACTAAGTACTAAGTAGTCAAAGAACTCAGTAATTAGTAGTCAAAGAACTAAGTAATAAGTCATTAAAGAACTAAGTACTAAGTAGTGAAAGAACTAAGTAATAAGTAGTCAAAAACTAAGTAATAAGTAATGAAAGAACTAAGTAATAAGTCATTAAAGAACTAAGTAATAAGTAGTCAAAGAACTAAGTAATAAGTAGTCAAAGAACTAAGTAATAAGTAGTCAAAGAACTAAGTAATAAGTCATTAAAGATACTATGTACTAAGTAGTCAAAGAACTAAGTAATAAGTAGTCAATGAACTAAGTAATAAGTAGTCAAAGAACAAAGTAATAAGTAGTCAAAGAACTAAGTACTAAGTAGCCAAAGAACTAAGTAATAAGTAGTCAATGAACTAAGTAATAAGTCATTAAAGAACTAAGTACTAAGTAGTCAAAGAACTAAGTACTAAGTAGTCAAAGAACTAAGTAATAAGTAGTCAAAGAACTAAGTAATAAGTCATTAAAGAACTAAGTAATAAGTAGTCAATGAACTAAGTAATAAGCCATTAAAGAACTAAGTACTATGTAGTCAAAGAAATAAGTACTAAGTAGTCAAAGAACTAAGTAATAAGTAGTCAAAGAACTAAGTAATAAGTCATTAAAGAACTAAGTAATAAGTAGTCAAAGAACTAAGTAATAAGTCATTAAAGAACTAAGTAATAAGTAGTCAAAGAACTAAGTAATAAGTCATTAAAGAACTAAGTAATAAGTAGTTTATAAAAAAAACTAAGAAGGATATAATGAGACTAGAAGAAACATCATCTTACAGAAGGATATAATGAAACTAGAAGAAACATCATCTTACAGAAGGATATAATGAAACTAGAAGAAACATCATCTTACAGAAGGATATAATGAAACTAGAAGAAACATCATCTTACAGAAGGATATAATGAAACTAGAAGAAACATCATCTTACAGAAGGATATAATGAGACTAGAAGAAACATCATCTTACAGAAGGATATAATGAAACTAGAAGAAACATCATCTTACAGAAGGATATAATGAGACTAGAAGAAACATCATCTTACAGAAGGATATAATGAGACTAGAAGAAACATCATCTTACAGAAGGACATAATGAGACTAGAAGAAACATGATCTTACAGAAGGATATAATGAAACTAGAAGAAACATCATCTTACAGAAGGATATAATGAAACTAGAAGAAACATCATCTTACAGAAGGATATAATGAAACTAGAAGAAACATCATCTTACAGAAGGATATAATGAGACTAGAAGAAACATCATCTTACAGAAGGATATAAACGAAATATAAAGGAGCGTGACAACAAATAAACCCGCTGAAGACAGACCTGACACAGACATTTCCCCCTAGGCAGAGGTCAATGAGTCCGCCACTGGTGGCATCTTGATTCCACCAATCAACGTTTTCTGATGTCATTTAAATCAGCTGCTGGCACGAGCACAACACGTCACATTCAACTTCCGGCAACCGTCTAAACCCGCTTACCGCCCCTGCTCGGCCGTGCCTGTGCTCGCTTCACGTGTTGACCTACTTGCCGAGCGCGTGAGAACAACCACGCTGAACACAAACATCAACGTTCGAGAAGGGTCACCGATAACATCAACAACAGAAAGTGGGGCCAGCGATAACATCAACAACAAAGTGGGGTTAACGATAACATCAACAGCAACAGAAAGTGGAGTCAGCAAAAACATTACAAACAGAGAATGGAGTCAGTAATAACATCATAAACAGAAAGTGGGGTTAGTGATAACAAAAACAACAACAGAAAGTGGGGCCAGCGATAACAACAATAAAAATGAGAGCTTGGCGATAACATCAATAACATAAAGTGAGGCTTGCGAAAACATCAACAACATAAAGTTGGGTTAGCGATAACATCAACAACATAAAGTTGGGTTAGCGATAACATCAACAACATAAAGGGAGTTAGCAAAACATCAACAACATAAAGTTGGGTTAGTGATAACATCAACAACATAAAGTTGGGTTTGCGATAACATCAACAACATAAAGTTGAGTTACAGATATCATCAACAACAGAAAGTTGAGTTAGCGATAACATCAACAACATAAAGTTGGGTTTGCGATAACATCAACAACATAAAGTTGAGTTACAGATATCATCAACAACAGAAAGTTGAGTTAGCGATAACATCAACAACATAAAGTTGGATTAGAGATAACATCAACAACATAAAGTTGGGTTAGCGATAACATCAACAACATAAAGTTGAGTTAGCGATAACATCAACAACATAAAGTTGGGTTAGCGATAACATCAACAACATAAAGTTGGGTTAGCGATAACATCAACAACATAAAGTTGGATTAGCAATGACATCAACAACATAAATTTGGGTTGGCGGTAACATCAAGAATTAAAATGAGGTTTTTAATAGACGGCAAATGTAGCGTTCTGGTTTAGCGAAAAATGAAAGTGCTAGGATAAGGTCTGTTAGAGGCAAGGTCTGTGACAGGCAAGGTCTGTGAGAGGCAAGGTCTGTGACAGGCAAGGTCTGTGAGAGGCAAGGTCTGTGAGAGGCAAGGTCTGTGACAGGCAAGGTCTGTGAGAGGCAAGGTCTGTGAGAGGCAAGGTCTGTGAGAGGCAAGGTCTGTTAGAGGCAAGGTCTGTGAGAGGCAAGGTCTGTGAGAGGCAAGACAAAATCTGTGAGAAACTAGGTCTGTGAGAGGCAAGGTCTGTGACAGGCAAGGTCTGTGACAGGCAAGGTCTGTGAGAGGCAAGGTCTGTGAGAGGCAAGGTCTGTTAGAGGCAAGGTCTGTGAGAGGCAAGGTCTGTGAGAGGCAAGACAAAATCTGTGAGAAACTAGGTCTGTGAGAGGCAAGGTCTGTGACAGGCAAGGTCTGACAGGCAAGGTCTGTGAGAGGCAAGGTCTGTTAGAGGCAAGGTCTGTGAGAGGCAAGGTTAGAGGCAAGGTCTGTGAGAGGCAAGGTCTGTGAGAGGGAATGTCTGTGAGAGGCAAGGTCTGTCTGTGAGAGGGAATGTCTGTGAGAGGCAAGGTCTGTGAGAGAGAATG
Organism: Megaustenia siamemsis; assembly: GCA_032433765.1. Taxonomy (NCBI): domain Eukaryota; kingdom Metazoa; phylum Mollusca; class Gastropoda; order Stylommatophora; family Ariophantidae; genus Megaustenia; species Megaustenia siamemsis. The sequence continues at coordinate 77,645,734 of JAVIAB010000059.1, read as the reverse complement.
TCTGTGAGAGGCAAGGTCTGTGAGAGAGAATGTCTGTGAGAGGCAAGGTCTGTGAGAGAGAATGTCTGTGAGAGGCAAGGTCTGTGAGAGAGAATGTCTGTGAGAGGCAAGGTCTGTGAGAGAGAATGTCTGTGAGAGGCAAGGTCTGTGAGAGGCAAGGTCTGTGAGAGGCAAGGTCTGTGAGAGGCAAGGTCTGTGAGAGGCAAGGTCTGTGAGAGGCAAGGTCTGTGACAAGCAAGGTCTGTGAGAGGCAAGGTCTGTGAGAGGCAAGGTCTGTGAGAGGCAAGGTCTGTGAGAGGGAATGTCTGTGAGAGGCAAGGTCTGTGAGAGGCACGGTCTGTGAGAGGCAAGGTCTGTGAGAGGGAATGTCTGTGAGAGGCAAGGTCTGTGAGAGAGAATGTCTGTGAGAGGCAAGGTCTGTGAGAGGCAAGGTCTGTGAGAGGGAATGTCTGTGAGAGGCAAGGTCTGTGAGAGGCAAGGTCTGTGAGAGGGAATGTCTGTGAGAGGCAAGGTCTGTGAGAGGCAAGGTCTGTGAGAGGGAATGTCTGTGAGAGGCAAGGTCTGTGTGAGGAATGTCTGTGAGAGGCAAGGTCTGTGAGAGGGAATGTCTGTGAGAGGCAAGGTCTGTGAGAGGGAATGTCTGTGAGAGGCAAGGTCTGTGAGAGGCAAGGTCTGTGAGAGGCAAGGTCTGTGACAGGCAAGGTCTGTGAGAGGCAAGGTCTGTGAGAGGCAAGGTCTGTGAGAGGCAAGGTCTGTGGGAGACAAAATCTGTGAGAGGCAAGGTCTGTGGGAGACAAAATCTGTGAGAGGCAAGGTCTGTGGGAGACAAAATCTGTGAGAGGCAAGGTCTGTGAGAGGCAAGGTCTGTGAGAGGCAAGGTCTGTGAGAGACACGGTCTGTGAGAGACAAGGTCTGTGAGAGGCAAGGTCTGTGAGAGACACGGTCTGTGACAGGCAAGGTCTGTGAGAGGCAAGGTCTGTGGGAGACAAAATCTGTGAGAGGCAAGGTCTGTGGGAGACAAAATCTGTGAGAGGCAAGGTCTGTGGGAGACAAAATCTGTGAGAGGTAAGGACTGTGAGAGACAAAATCTGTGAGAGGCACGGTCTGTGAGAGGCACGGTCTGTGAGAGGTAAGGACTGTGAGAGACAAAATCTGTGAGAGGCAAGGTCTGTGGGAGACAAAATCTGTGAGAGGCAAGGTCTGTGGGAGGCACGGTCTGTGAGAGGTAAGGACTGTGAGAGACAAAATCTGTGAGAGGCACGGTCTGTGAGAGGCACGGTCTGTGAGAGGTAAGGACTGTGAGAGACAAAATCTGTGAGAGGCAAGGTCTGTGGGAGACAAAATCTTTGAGAGGCACGGTCTGTGAGAGGTAAGGACTGTGAGAGACAAAATCTGTGAGATACAAGGTCTGTGAGAGGCAAGGTCTGTGAGAGACAAAATCTGTGAGAGGCAAGGTCTGTGAGAGACAAGGTCTGTGAGAGGCAAGGACTGTGAGAGACAAAATCTGTGAGAGGCAAGGTCTGTGAGAGGCACGGTCTGTGAGAGACAAGGTCTGTGAGAGGCAAGGTCTGTGAGAGACAAAATCTGTGAGAGGCAAGGTCTGTGAGAGGCAAGGTCTGTGAGAGACAAGGTCTGTGAGAGACAAAATCTGTGAGAGGCAAGGTCTGTGAGAGGCAAGGTCTGTGAGAGACAAGGTCTGTAAGAGGCAAGGTCTGTGAGAGACAAGGTCTGTGAGAGACAAGGTCTGTGAGAGACAAAATCTGTGAGAGGCAAGGTCTGTGAGAGGCAAGGTCTGTGAGAGGCAAGGTCTGTGAGAGACAAAATCTGTGAGAGGCAAGGTCTGTGAGAGACAAGGTCTGTGAGAGACAAGGTCTGTGAGAGGCAAGGTCTGTGAGAGACAAGGTCTGTAAGAGGCAAGGTCTGTGAGAGAATAGGTCTGTGAGAGGCAAGGTCTGTGAGAGACAAAATCTGTGAGAGGCAAGGTCTGTGAGAGACAAGGTCTGTAAGAGGCAAGGTCTGTGAGAGGCCAGGTCTGTGAGAGACTAGGTCTGTGAGAGGCAAGGTCTGTGAGAGACAAGGTCTGTAAGAGGCAAGGTCTGTGAGAGGCAAGGTCTGTGAGAGACTAGGTCTGTGAGAGACTAGGTCTGTGAGAGGCCAGGTCTGTGAGAGGCCAGGTCTGTGAGAGGCAAGGTCTGTGAGAGACTAGGTCTGTGAGAGACTAGGTCTGTGAGAGGCCAGGTCTGTGAGAGGCAAGGTCTGTGAGAGACTAGGTCTGTGAGAGAATAGGTCTGTGAGAGGCCAGGTCTGTGAGAGACTAGGTCTGTGAGAGGCAAGGTCTGTGAGAGACAAGGTCTGTAAGAGGCAAGGTCTGTGAGAGGCAAGGTCTGTGAGAGGCAAGGTCTGTGAGAGGCCAGGTCTGTAAGAGGCAAGGTCTGTGAGAGGCCAGGTCTGTGAGAGACTAGGTCTGTGAGAGGCCAGGTCTGTGAGAGACAAAATCTGTGAGAGGCAAGGTCTGTGAGAGACTAGGTCTGTGAGAGGCAAGGTCTGTGAGAGACAAAATCTGTGAGAGGCAAGGTCTGTGAGAGACTAGGTCTGTGAGAGACAAAATCTGTGAGAGGCAAGGTCTGTGAGAGGCAAGGTCTGTGAGAGACTAGGTCTGTGAGAGGCAAGGTCTGTGAGAGACAAAATCTGTGAGAGGCAAGGTCTGTGAGAGGCAAGGTCTGTGAGAGACAAAATCTGTGAGAGGCAAGGTCTGTGAGAGGCAAGGTCTGTGAGAGACTAGGTCTGTGAGAGACAAAATCTGTGAGAGGCAAGGTCTGTGAGAGGCAAGGTCTGTGAGAGACAAGGTCTGTGAGAGACTAGGTCTGTGAGAGGCCAGGTCTGTGAGAGACAAAATCTGTGAGAGGCAAGGTCTGTGAGAGGCAAGGTCTGTGAGAGGCAAGGTCTGTGAGAGGCAAGGTCTGTGAGAGGCAAGGTCTGTGAGAGGCAAGGTCTGTGAGAGGCCAGGTCTGTGAGAGGCAAGGTCTGTGAGAGGCCAGGTCTGTGAGAGGCCAGGTCTGTGAGAGGCCAGGTCTGTGAGAGACAAAATCTGTGAGAGGCAAGGTCTGTGAGAGACAAAATCTGTGAGAGGCAAGGTCTGTGAGAGGCCAGGTCTGTGAGAGACAAAATCTGTGAGAGGCAAGGTCTGTGAGAGGCAAGGTCTGTGAGAGGCAAGGTCTGTGAGAGGCAAGGTCTGTGAGAGGCAAGGTCTGTGAGAGGCCAGGTCTGTGAGAGGCAAGGTCTGTGAGAGGCAAGGTCTGTGAGAGGCAAGGTCTGGTTTTTCTATAGGTTCCTCGGAGCTAAGGATGAAAGTAATTTTCTGTCGCCACGTAGTGTGCATGCCATTGTTCTGCTTTCACTCTAACAGAACAGATATTTGTTAAAATATCAAATCCTGACAGGAAATCCATGAAACTTGAAGCTGGTGACAAATGTAATCACTGGCCGCTCCCAGCGTAGGCCAAGGAGAGGCCAAGATAAATCATAAACAAATGATTGGTCCAGAATAGTGACGATGAAGCACGTGACTAGAACGCGTGACAGGCAAGCCAGAGACGAGGCCACAGGTTGAGGGCCATTACTGCCTGCTTGAGTGTCCGGCAATAACGTCATGACAGAAAATCAGTCATGGAGATGTTGGTGGTAGGCGAGAAGCGTCAATGTACAAAATCAGGCGTCCTGATCATGAAATAGTCATTGACGAGACGTCCTGATCATGAAATAGTCGTTGACGAGACGTCCTGATCATGAAATAGTCGTTGACGAGACGTCCTGATCATGAAATAGTCGTTGACGAGACGTCCTGATCATGAAATAGTCGTTGACAAGACGTCCTGATCATGAAATAGTCGTTGAATAGAAGTCTTGATCATGAAATAGTCGTTGACGAGACGTCCTGATCATGAAATAGTCGTTGACGAGACGTCCTGATCATGAAATAGTCGTTGACGAGACGTCCTGATCATGAAATAGTCATTGACGAGACGTCCTGATCATGAAATAGTCGTAGACGAATGAGATACGCCATCATATTAGGAAGTGGCAGTCAACGGCCACAGTGACAGGCAACGATGGGAAGTAGAAGCTGTGGAGAGACGTGATCGCTTACGCCAGTTGGCGCGGCAGGTGACGAAGCTGAGGAATGCTGGCAAGTCTTCCGGTGTGGGCGAGGTCTGCAGGGAATGTGGCCGTCCATCTCGTGTTGCTGCAGTCAGGGCTGTCATCGTGCTGGCTTGCTGCTCTCTGGCGGTCACATCGGGCGGCCGGCTCTGTCTGCGGCCGGGCTTGTCTGTCTGCGGCACGCTTGTTCCTGTCTGTCTGATAGAATCTCCCTCATGCGCGGATCACTGGTGATCACGTGACTGGCCTTAAGTTCGTTCCCTTGTGCAAATCCTGGAGAACATGTCTGCTGGTCTGGACATCAATAACATATCTGTTGGTCTGGACATCAATAACATGTCTGTTGGTCTGGACATCAATAACATGTCTGTTGGTCTGGACATCAATAACATATCTGTTGGTCTGGACATCAATAACATGTCTGTTGGTCTGGACATCAATAACATATCTGTTGGTCTGGACATCAATAACATGTCTGCTGGTCTGGACATCAATAACATGTCTGTTGGTCTGGACATCAATAACATGTCTGCTGGTCCGGACATCAATAACATGTCTGCTGGTCTGGACATCAATAACATGTCTGCTGGTCTGGACATCAATAACATGTCTGCTGGTCTGGACATCAATAACATGTCTGCTGGTCTGGACATCAATAACATGTCTGCTGGTCTGGACATCAATAACATGTCTGCTGGTCTGGACATCAATAACATGTCTGCTGGTCTGGACATCAATAACATATCTGTTGGTCTGGACATCAATAACATGTCTGCTGGTCCGGACATCAATAACATGTCTGCTGGTCCGGACATCAATAACATGTCTGTTGGTCCAGACATCAATAACATGTCTGCTGGTCCGGACATCAATAACATATCTGTTGGTCTGGACATCAATAACATGTCTGTTGGTCTGGACATCAATAACATGTCTGCTGGTCCGGACATCAATAACATGTCTGCTGGTCCGGACATCAATAACATGTCTGTTGGTCCAGACATCAATAACATGTCTGCTGGTCCGGACATCAATAACATATCTGTTGGTCTGGACATCAATAACATGTCTGCTGGTCCGGACATCAATAACATGTCTGCTGGTCCGGACATCAATAACATGTCTGCTGGTCCAGACATCAATAACTTGTCTGCTGGTCCAGACATCAATAACATGTCTGCTGGTCCGGACATCAATAACATGTCTGCTGGTCCAGACATCAATAACATGTCTGCTGGTCCAGACATCAATAACTTGTCTGTTGGTCTGGACATCAATAACATGTCTGCTGGTCCGGACATCAACGTGGCTGCGAGGTTGGTCACGTGCCACGTGGTTGCAAGATGTGGCGACTCATGATTGGGATATGGAGACTAGGATTTAGAGAGATTAAGGATTGAGATATGGAGGCTAGGATTTAGAGAGATTAAGGATTGAGATATGGAGACTAGGTTATAGAGAGATTAAGGATTGAGATAGGGAGACTAGGTTATAGAAAGATTAAGGATTGAGATAGGGAGACTAGGATTTAGAGAGATTAAGGATTGAAATATGGAGGCTAGGATTTAGAGAGATTAAGGATTGAGATAGGGAGACTAGGTTATAGAGATATTAAGGATTGAGATAGGGAGACTAGGTTATAGAGAGATTAAGGATTGAGATATGGAGACTAGGATTTAGAGAGATTAAGAATTGAGATAGGGAGACCATGGTTTAGAGAGAGTTTAAGGATTGAGATATGGAGACTAGGTTTTAGAGAGATTAAGGATTGAGATATGGAGACTAGGATTTAGAGAGAGATTAAGGATTGAGATATGGAGACTAGGATTTAGAGAGATTAAGGATTGAGATATGGAGACTAGGATTTAGAGAGAGATTAAGGATTGAGATAGTGAGGCGCATGGTTGAGATAGAGAGGTGCATGACTGAGATAAGGAGGTGCATGATTGAGATAGGGAGGTGCATGATTGAGATAAAGAAGCGTATGATTGAGATAGGGAGGTGCATGACTGAGATAAGGAGGTACATCATTGAGATAGTGAGGTGCATGATTGAGATAAGGAGGCGCATAATTGAGATAGTGAGGTGCATGATTGAGATAAGGAGGCGCATAATTGAGATAGTGAGGCGCATGATTGAGATAGTGAGGCACATGATTGAGATAAGGAGGTGCATGATTGAGATAGGGAGGTGCATGATTTAGATAAGGAGGCGCATGATTGAGATAGGGATGCACATGATTGAGATAAGGAAGCGCATGATTGAGAATGGGAGGGGCATGATTGAGATAGGGAGGGCCATGATTGAGATAGCGAGGCGCAAGATTGAGATAGGGAGGCGCATGATTGAGATAGGGAGGGACATGATTGAGATCGGGAGGGGCATAATTGAGATAGGGAGACTAGGTCTTAGAGAGAGATTAAGAATTGAGATAGCGAGACGCATGATCGAGACAGGTAGACGCATGATCGAGACAGGTAGACGCATGATCGAGACAGGTAGACGCATGATCAAGACAGGTAGACGCATGATCGAGACAGGTAGACGCATGATCGAGACAGGTAGACGCATGATCAAGACAGGTAGACGCATGATCAAGACAAGTAGAGGCATGGTCGAGACAGGTAGACGCATGATCGAGACAGGTAGACGCATGATCAAGACAGGTAGACGCATGATCAAGACAGGTAGTCGCATAATCAAGACAGGTAGTCGCATGATCAAGACAGGTAGACGCATGATCAAGACAGGTAGACGTATGATCAAAACAGGTAGTCGCATAATCAAGACAGGTAGACGCATGATCAAGACAGGTAGACGCATGATCAAGACAGGTAGTCGCATGATCAAGACAGGTAGTCGCATAATCAAGACAGGTAGTCACATGATCAAGACAGGTAGACGTATGATCAAGACAGGTAGTCGCATAATCAAGACAGGTAGTCGCATGATCAAGACAGGTAGTCGCATGATCAAGACAGGTAGTCGCATGATCAAGACAGGTAGTCGCATGATCAAGACAGGTAGTCGCATGATCAAGACAGGTAGACGCATGATCAAGACAGGTAGACGCATGATCAAGACAGGTAGTCGCATAATCAAGACAGGTAGTCACATGATCAAGACAGGTAGACGTATGATCAAGACAGGTAGACGCATAATCAAGACAGGTAGTCGCATGATCAAGACAGGTAGTCGCATGATCAAGACAGGTAGTCGCATGATCAAGACAGGTAGTCGCATGATCAAGACAGGTAGTCGCATGATCAAGACAGGTAGTCGCATGATCAAGACAGGTAGTCGCATGATCAAGACAGGTAGTCGCATGATCAAGACAGGTAGACGCATGATCAAGACAGGTAGTCGCATGATCAAGACAGGTAGTCGCATGATCAAGACAGGTAGTCGCATGATCAAGACAGGTAGACGCATGATCAAGACAGGTAGATGCATGATCAAGACAGGTAGTCGCATGATCAAGACAGGTAGTCACATGATCAAGACAGGTAGTCGCATGATCAAGACAGGTAGTCACATGATCAAGACAGGTAGTCACATGATCAAGACAGGTAGTCGCATGATCAAGACAGGTAGTCGCATGATCAAGACAGGTAGTCGCATAATCAAGACAGGTAGTCGCATGATCAAGACAGGTAGATGCATGATCAAGACAGGTAGATGCATGATCAAGACAGGTAGATGCATGATCAAGACAGGTAGATGCATGATCGAGACAGGTAGTCGCATGATCAAGATAGGTAGTCTAGAATTAAAAGAGAGAGAGAGTGAGAGAGAGAGAGAACGAAATCTGAGAGGATGTGAAACCCTAATTACGATCTCCTTCAACATGTTGATCAGTTTCTCCTGTCCATCTTGTCATCTCTTATCGTTTTCTTATCGTTCTCGTCATCACGTCATTGTTCTTGATATCTCATATCATCCCATTATTATTATTAATATCTCTCATCATCCCATTATCATTCTCTCATTCCCCCAGTATTTCTTGTTTCTAGGTAAAGGTCATTATCATCATCGCTCTCTCTCTTCTCTCTCTTCTCTCTCTCTCTTCCCTCTCTCTCTTTTCTCTCTCTTCTCGCTCTCTCTTCTCGCTCTCTCTTCCTTCTCTATCTTCTCGTTCTCTCTTCTCGCTCTCTCTTCCCTCACTCGCTCTTTTCTCTCTCTTCTCGCTATCTCTTCCCTCTCTCTCTTCACTCTCTATCTTCTCGTTCTCTCTTTTCTCGACCTCTCTTCTCTCTCTCTCTTCTTTCTCTCTTCTCTCCCTCTTCAGGCTCTCCCCTCTTTCTCTCTCTTCTCGCTCTCTCTTCCCTCTCTTTCTTCTCTCTCTTCTTGCTCTCTCTTCTCTATCTCTTCTCTCTCTCCTCAGTCTCTTCTCGCTCTCTCTTCCCTCTCTCTCTCTTCTCGCCCTTTCTTCTTTATCTCTTCTCTCTCCCCTCTATCTCTTCTCTTTTCCTCTCCCCTCTATCTCTTCTCTTTCCCCTCTCCCCTTTATCTCTTCTCTTTCCCCTCTCCCCTCTATCTCTTCTCTCTCTCTTCTCTCTTCTCTCTTTCTTCTCTTTCTTCTCTTTCTTCTCTCTTTCTCCCCTCTCTCTTCTCTCTCTTTTCTCTCTCCCTTCTCTCTCCTCTCTTTCTCCCCTCTCCCTTCTCTCTCTCTCCACTCTTTCTCTTCTCTCTCTTCTCTCTCTTTTCTCTCTCAATTCTCCTTCTGTTCTCTCTCCTCTTTCTCCCCTCTCTCTTCTCTCTCTTTTCTCTCTCCTCTCTTTCTCCCCTCTCCCTTCTCTGTCTTTTCTCTCTCCCTTCTCTCTCTCTCCACTCTTTCTCTTCTCTCTCTTCTCTCTCTTTTCTCTCTCAATTCTCCTTCTGTTTTCTCTCCTCTTTCTCCCTTCTCTCTTCTCTCTCTCTTTTCTTTCTCCCTTCTCTCTCCTCTCTTTCTCCCCTGTCTCTTTTTTCTCTCCCTTCTCTCTCTCTCTTTTCTCTCTCCTCTCTTGCTCCCCTCTCTCTTCTCTCTCTCTTCTCTCTCCCTTCTTTCTCTCTCTCTCTCTCTTTACTCTCCTCTCTTTCGCCCTTCTCTCTTCTATCTTTTTTCTTTCTCCCTTCTCTCTCCTCTCTTTCTCCCCTCTCTCTTCTGTCACTTTTCTCTCTCCCTTCTCTCTCTCCTCTCTTTCTCCCCTCTCCCTTCTCTCTCTGTTCTGCTTCGCCCACATCTTTTCTCTCCCTTTCTGTCCGCCATCTTTGTATGACGTCTCCCCCCTCCCCCGGTATTCCTCGTTGCCAGGTAACAGGTCATGATAATTGTGTCAAGGTCAGCTTCTGATGTACGTTGTGCCAGTCAATCAGGACGCATCACTGGCCTCTCTAACCAATGAAAGAAGAGTTGAGAGTGAGGGCACAAGCGTTGAGAGTAGGCCCCAAGAGAGGACGAGTCTTGTGAGAATAGAGTGCAACCTGGCTTCCAAGTTGGCACGTACATTGTGAAAATAGTGTTGGCATTCTTGCACCTGTCGTAAGAATAGCATGAAGAGCTCGCTTCAACTTCCGGCTAATGGCGGGGATGATGTGTATCAGGTTCCGGGCATTGCAGGAATCATGGGAATCAAGGCGGAACCTTGCAAACACGTGATCAAAAGATATAGTTGCATCTCGGAGAGACCTGTCCTCGCCATCAAGCTCGGATGACAATTTGAGTGGCTTTTATGTTGTTGTTCTTGTCGTCCCACTCGTTTCCTGGGGTCGAGGTGTTCCCACCTTGCTGCTGTGAGCTGTTTCATCAATTGTCAACTGTCTGGGTGTGAGGTGTTCCCACCTTGCTGCTGTGAGCTGTTTCATCAATTGTCAACTGTCTGGGTGTGAGGTGTTCCCACCTTGCTGCTGTGAGCTGTTTCATCAATTGTCAACTGTCTGGGTGTGAGGTGTTCCCACCTTGCTGCTGTGAGCTGTTTCATCAATTGTCAACTGTCTGGGTGTGAGGTGTTCCCACCTTGCTGCTGTGAGCTGTTTCATCAATTGTCAACTGTCTGGGTGTGAGGTGTTCCCACCTTGCTGCTGTGAGCTGTTTCATCAATTGTCAACTGTCTGGGTGTGAGGTGTTCCCACCTTGCTGCTGTGAGCTGTTTTATCAATTGTCAACTGTCTGGGTGTGAGGTGTTCCCACCTTGCTGCTGTGAGCTGTTTCATCAATTGTCAACTGTCTGGGTGTGAGGTGTTCCCACCTTGCTGCTGTGAGCTGTTTCATCAATTGTCAACTGTCTGGGTGTGAGGTGTTCCCACCTTGCTGCTGTGAGCTGTTTCATCAATTGTCAAATGTCTGGGTGTTAGGGGTTCCCACCTTGCTGCTGTGAGCTGTTTCATGAATTGTCAACTGTCGAGGTGTTCCCACCTTGCTGCTGTGAGCTGTTTCATGAATTGTCAACTGTCGAGGTGTTCCCACCTTGCTGCTGTGAGCTGTTTCATGAATTGTCAACTGTCGAGGTGTTCCCACCGTGCTGCTGTGAGCTGTTTCATCAATTGTCAACTGACGAGGTGTTCCCACCTTGCTGCTGTGAGCTGTTTCATCAATTGTCAACTGTCTGGGTGTTAGGTGTTCCCACCTTGCTGCTGTGAGCTGTTTCATCAATTGTCAACTGTCAAGGTGTTCCCATGAGAGCTGTTTCATATCAGAGATTGTCAACTATCGCTTACACGAGGTGTTTCCCTTACATGCTACACCAGGTGTTTCCCTTACATGCTACACGTGGTGTTTCCCTTACATGCTACACCAGGTGTTTCCCTTACATGCTACACGTGGTGTTTCCCTTACATGCTACACGTGGTGTTTCCCTTACATGCTACATGTGGTGTTTCCCTTACATGCTACACGTGGTGTTTCCCTTACATGCTACACGAGGTGTTTCCCTTACATGCTACACGTGGTGTTTCTCTTACATGCTACATTTGGTGTTTCCCTTACATGCTACACGTGGTGTTTCCCTTACATGCTACATGAGGTGTTTCCCTTACATGCTACACGTGGTGTTTCCCTTGTTTATGAAGTTTAATTTGTTGTTTTTGTTCTACGCTTTAGTTGTTTGGACCTAACGGTTTTGTTGTTTGGACCTAACGAATTAGTTGCTTGGACCTAACGGTTTTGTTGTTTGGACCTAATGAATTAGTTGTTTGGACCTAACCAGTAGACGTGGCTGACAATCACATAGAATGTGTCACCTGCACATCTTCATCCATTTGTTGTATGCGACAATACTAATTTCCCATCCTTTAATGACAATACTCATTTCCCATCCTTTAATGACAATACTCATTTCCCATCCTTTAATGACAATACTCATTTCCCATCGACTTCCATTTCTAAGATGGCGGATCTAGTCCACGTTCTCTCGATAGCTGCAGAAAGTGCATCCGATGTCTGATTAATTTCGGTTCTCCATTGCACTCCTATACGTTTTAATGTCAAGATGATGATCTACTTATTACATCTGCGCCGATAAAACAATGTCGTACGCCGGCAATATTCCATGTTCGACAAATCAAGTGTTGTGAATGCGACCTTCCATCGTCTAGGCTTGTTCTGCGCTTTACGTCACATTGGTGCTGTTCATGACCGTTGTTGGATTTGCTTGACGCAAGTTATTTCAAATGTTACTCATTAATGTGAAATGCTTCATGAGCCACAGTTTTATTTCGTGAGGGAATTTGCACCGTATTCTGTTCGTCGTGGGCTACATTCACTAGAGTAATCAAAATCTAAAGGGCGCGACATTGCTGTGCGTGCGACATTGTTATGTGTGCTACGTCATCGTAATGGTTCATCGTAAGTCCCTAGACCGGCCGTACGCTAATCTTACGATCTGTTTGATGTGCGACGGGGATAATCTGACGACTAACTGTGTGTTTATATGTTCGAAATTGGAGTCAACAACGATGGCCTAACATCATCAAGCGCTATACATTTTTAAGAAATAAGACGATCATCACTTTCGGGAGGACGTGAACTTCTAGTATATGGTGGATAGGCGGCAGGAACCATTGCAGGCTATGCATGAAAAGTGTTCCTTGTTGCAGTTTCCTCATATTCCAAGTCCATGGGGGACTGGTTGGTCTCGAGGCAAGACGCCGGCCACGGGACAGAGAGTTGTGGGTTCAAATCTCGGCTACACAGGTTGGGATTTTTATTTATGATTTCTTTCTGCAGCAACCACCCCTGGTCTCAGCAGCGAGGCCCGGCTTCAAACGTCAGTTACTCATCGACGGAAAAAAAACATGAGTACCTCCGAAGTCGGAGTTATCTGCCTGTGCGGCGAGGGACCCCTGTGCACACGGCTGCTAGGGAAAAATGGATTAACACGCAAAATTCAGTTCCTAGTCTCTAGGGACTTCGCCAGAGTTGAAAGCTGGCGAACGCAACAACAACAACAACAACAACAACAACAACAACAACAACAACACAACAACAACAACAACAACAACAACAACATTTCCCATCCTCTAATGACAATACTCATGCCCCATTCTTTAATGACAATACTCATTTCCCATCCTCTAATGACAATACTCATTTCCCATCCTCTAATGACAATACTCATTTCCCATCCTCTAATGACAATACTCATGCCCCATCCTCTAATGACAATACTCATTTCCCATCCTCTAATGACAATACTCATGCCCCATCCTCTAATGACAATACTCATTTCCCATCCTCTAATGACAATACTCATGCCCCATCCTCTAATGACAATACTCATTTCCCATCCTCTAATGACAATACTCATTTCCCATCCT
>JAVIAB010000059.1:77612783-77627783 GCA_032433765.1 Megaustenia siamemsis | reverse complement strand
ATGACAGACAGATGACAATTTTAGACAATAGATTTATGACAGACAGATGACAATTTAGACAAAATATTTATGACAGACAGATGACAATTTTAGACAATAGATTTATGTCAGACAGATGACAATTTTAGACAAAATATTTATGACAGACAGATGACAATTTTAGACAATAGATTTATGTCAGACAGATGACAATTTTAGACAATAGATTTATGACAGACAGATGACAATTTTAGACAATAGATTTATGACAGACAGATGACAATTTTAGACAATAGATTTATATCAGACATATGACAATTTTATACAATAGATTTATGTCAAACAGATGACAATTTTAGACAATAGATTTATGTCAGACAGATGACAATTTTAGACAATAGATTTATGTCAGACAGATGACAATTTTCATCATCATCAAGTACCGGGCCTAGTGGCGTAGGTGATCATGTCTCTCCACAACTTTCGATCTCGACAGTTATTTATCATTTCTGTTGTTGACCTTCTGCCAAGCCATTCTCTTAAGCTGTCTGTTATTTTTTCTCTTTGCTTTCCTCTATCTCTTCGTCCCTCAATTTTTCCAGTTGTTACAATATATTCAAGTTATCTTCTCATTACATGGCCAAAAATGATGATTGTTTCTTCCTAACATTGGAAATTAGCTCTCTTTTTGCTTTGACCTTTCTCAGGACCTCTTCATTACTCTTCTTAGCTGTCCATGGTATTCTCAACATTCTTCTGTAAAACCACATTTCTACAGACTCCAGTGATTTTCTTGTCTGTTGTCCTATTGTCCATGACTCGCAACCATATGTTAGGGCTGGTTCTACATAACATTTAAGAACTCTTTTTTTTCTTGTTTCTATTGTCAAAAATGGATTGCATAGTATCTTCCTCATTTTTTGAAAAGCTGCTTTTGCCTGAACCATTCTGCATCTCACCTCTTTTGTACATCTTCTGTCTGAGGTTAACAAAGTTCCCAAATATTTAAATTCATTTACCTGTTTTAATATTGTTCCACTTGTCTTTATTCAGAACTGAGGTGATGTCTTTTTCTTTGTTGTTACCATTACCTCTGTCTTTTTGCTATTAAGGCTGAGTCCTTTATTTTTGCGTTCTTTTACTATAATGTCCAACATTTCTTGTAACTCATTTTCACTCTTAGCGATTAAGACTGTATCATCAGCATAACTTACATTATTTATATTATGACCTCCAATTGTTATTCCAGGCATGCCCCTTATGGATCTTAAAATAATCTCACTATAAATATTAAACAAATCTGGTGACAGCACACAACCTTGTCTAACACCCCAGATGACAATTTTAGACAATAGATTTATGTCAGACAGATGACAATTTTAGACAATAGATTTATGTCAGACAGATGACAATTTTAGACAATAGATTTATGTCAGACAGATGACAATTTTAGACACTAGATTTATGTCAGACAGATGACAATTTTAGACAATAGATTTATGTCAGACAGATGACAATTTTAGACAATAGATTTATGTCAGACAGATGACAATTTTAGACAATAGATTTATGTCAGACAGATGACGTTCAGACACTAGATTTATGTTATATAGATAACATTCATACACTAGATTTATGTTATATAGATGACATTCAGACACTAGATTTATGTCAGACAGGTGACATTCAGACACTAGATTTATGTTACATAGATGACATTCAGACACTAGATTTATGTCCGACAGATGACAATTTTACACATTGTATTTATGTAAGACAGATGACAATTTTAGACACTATATTTATGTCAGACAGATGACAATCGGACAATAGATTTATGTCATTCAGATGACAATCAGACACTAGATTTATGTTAGACCGATGACATTCAGACATCAGGTTTTTATGTTAGACAGATGACAATTATAGACAATAGATTTATGTCAGACAGATGACATGGATGTAGCAGGTGTCATAAGTGACTGTCCCCATTTCCTCGGGGCGGCAGGTCACAGAAACTCCAAACATTCGAGAGATTTGCAGATCCCACGTGCTGACATCACGTGACAGACATCATCATAGCCACATGGTAGCTGTGCGTGACGCGGTGTCACGGGTCAGTCGGTACACAACTGTACTGCCTCCCATTGACAGTTTTCGTGAGAATCCTTGCACGAGGGGCGGGCGAGTGTCTCTGTCTCTAGCAAACGTTTACATAGGATGAGATCTGCGGTTGCATCGGCTACCTGAGAGAGCTACATGAAGCATTAAATGTCGAGTGAGAATGAAGAACTAGATATTGCGAGATAAAAGAACTAAAGAATGTAAGATTGTGAGATAATAGAACCAAAGGATGTAAGATTGTGAGATAAAAGAACTAAAGAATGTAAGATTGCGAGATAAAAGAACTAAAGAATGTAAGATTGTGAGATAAAAGAACTAAAGGATGTAAGATTGTGAGATAAAAGAACTAAAGAATGTAAGATTGTGAGATAAAAGAACTAAAGAATGTAAGATTGTGAGATAAAAGAACTAAAGGATGTAAGATTGCGAGATAAAAGAACTAAAGAATGTAAGATTGTGAGATAAAAGAACTAAAGGAT
This sequence comes from Megaustenia siamemsis, assembly GCA_032433765.1. NCBI lineage: Eukaryota > Metazoa > Mollusca > Gastropoda > Stylommatophora > Ariophantidae > Megaustenia > Megaustenia siamemsis. The sequence goes on along the minus strand of JAVIAB010000059.1, from coordinate 77,625,201 downwards.
GTAAGATTGTGAGATAAAAGAACTAAAGGATGTAAGATTGTGAGATAAAAGAACTAAAGGATGTAAGATTGTGAGATAAAAGAACTAAAGGATGTAAGATTGCGAGAAAAAAGAACTAAAGGATGTAAGTTTGTGAGATAAAAGAACTAAAGGATGTAAGATTGCGAGATAAAAGAACTAAAGAATGTAAGATTGTGAGATAAAAGAACTAAAGAATGTAAGATTGTGAGATAAAAGAACCAAAGGATGTAAGATTGTGAGATAAAAGAACTAAAGAATGTAAGATTGTGAGATAAAAGAACTAAAGGATGTAAGATTGCGAGATAAAAGAACTAAAGAATGTAAGATTGTGAGATAAAAGAACTAAAGAATGTAAGATTGTGAGATAAAAGAACTAAAGAATGTAAGATTGTGAGATAAAAGAACTAAAGGATGTAAGATTGTGAGATAAAAGAACTAAAGGATGTAAGATTGTGAGATAAAAGAACTAAAGGATGTAAGAATGAAAAAAACATTGGAATGTAAGATTGAATAACCAGTGGTGTCATATCTTCAGATCTATTTTGTGAGTAGATTTCTTGGTCTAGATGGAGGGGCAGAGGGTGGCACTGGAGTAGAGCGGAGACAACGACCTTGGTTTTCTTATTTCAACGTCATCATCTTGTCATGCTGGATCATTCTACTCACAGAGACAGGCTCGAAGTCTCCGTTCGTCTTTCTTGCTCTCTCTCTCTCTCTCTTTCTCTCTCACTCACCTTCAGTAATATGTAATCTATTTATCTCTCTCTCTCCTCCAGTAATATGTAATCTATCTATTTATCTCTCTCTCCTCCAGTAATATGTAATCTATCTATTTATCTCTCTCTCCTCCAGTAACATGTAATCTCTCTATTTATCTCTCTCTCCTCCAGTAATATGTAATCTCTCTATTTATCTCTTTCACCTCCAGTAATATGTAATCTATTTATCTCTCTCACCTCCAGTAATATGTAATCTATCTATTTATCTCTCTCTCCTCCAGTAATATGTAATCTATCTATTTATCTTTCTCTCCTCCAGTAATATGTAATCTATCTATTTATCTCTCTCCTCCAGTAATATGTAATCTATCTATTTATCTCTCTCTCTCCTCCAGTAATATGTAATCTATCTATTTATCTTTCTCTCCTCCAGTAATATGTAATCTCTCTATTTATATCTGTCTCTTCCCTACAGTAATATGTAATCTCTCTATTTATCTCTCTCTCTCTCTCCTACAGTAATATTTAATGTCTGACTCTCCTGTTATCTATGTCTGGCTGACTCTCCTGTTATCTAAGCTTGTTTGACTCTCCTGTTATCTATGTCTGTTTGACTCTCCTGTTATCTATGTCTGTCTGGCTCTCCTGTTATCTATGTCTGGCTGACTCTCCTGTTATCTAAGCTTGTTTGACTCTCCTGTTATCTATGTCTGTTTGACTCTCCTGTTATCTATGTCTGTCTGACTCTCCTGTTATCTATGTCTGGCTGACTCTCCTGTTATCTAAGCTTATTTGACTCTCCTGTTATCTATGTCTGTTTGACTCTCCTGTTATCTATGTCTGTCTGGCTCTCCTGTTATCTATGTCTGTCTGACTCTCCTGTTATCTATGTCTGTCTGACTCTCCTATTATGTATGTCTGTTTGACTCCCCTGTTATCTATGTCTTTTGACTCCCCTGTTATCTATGTGTTTGACTCCCCTGTTATCTATGTTTGTTTGACTCCCCTGTCATCTATGCCTGTTTGACTCCCCTGTTATCTATGTCTGTTTGACTCCCCTGTTATCTATGTCTGTTTGACTCCCCTGTCATCTATGCCTGTTTGACTCCCCTGTTATCTATGTCTGTTTGACTCTCCTGTCATCTATGTTTGTCTGAATCTCCTGTTATCTATGTTTGTTTGACTCCCTTGTTATCTATGTCTGTTTGACTCTCCTGCTATCTGTGTCTGTTTGACTCTCCTGTCATCTATGTTTGTCTGAATCTCCTGTTATCTATGTTTGTTTGACTCCCTTGTTATCTATGTCTGTTTGACTCTCCTGCTATCTGTGTCTGTTTGACTCTCCTGTTATCTATGTCTGTTTGACTCTCCTGTTATCTATGTCTGTTTGACTCTCCTGTTATCTATGTCTGTTTGACTCTCCTGTTATCTATGTCTGTTTGACTCTCCTGTTATCTATGTCTGTTTGACTCTCCTGTTATCTATGTCTGTTTGACTCTCCTGTTATCTATGTCTGTTTGACTCTCCTGTTATCTATGTCTGTTTGACTCCCCTGCTATCTATGTCTGTCTGGCTCTCCTGTTATCTATGTCTGTTTGACTCTCCTGTTATCTATGCCTGGTTGACTCCCCTGCTATCTATGTCTGTCTGGCTCTCCTGTTATCTATGTCTGTTTGACTCTCCTGTCATCTATGTCTGTTTGACTCTCCTGTCATCTATGTCTGTTTGACTCTCCTGTCATCTATGTCTGTTTGACTCTCCTGTCATCTATGTCTGTTTGACTCTCCTGTCATCTATGCCTGTTTGACTCTCCTGTCATCTATGTCTGTTTGACTCTCCTGTCATCTATGTCTGTCTGACTCTCCTGTTATCTATGTCTGTTTGACTCTCCTGTCATCTATGTCTGTCTGACTCTCCTGTTATCCAGTGTTTGTATAAGAGAACGTGAGATGGAGAGAGTAACAGAGAGAGAATGTCGGAGATATGATTATGCCTTGGATAGAGAGAATGACAAAGAAAAGAATATGATGACCATAGTGAGGGAGAAGTGTGTGAGAGAGTTGGTGTAATCAAACAAAGAAAGGAGAGGTTGCTGCCTGCCCAGATCGGTCCAGATAAACTCGCTGAAGTGCCTGCTTAGAGTACCCCTTCCGCGCCCCGCCCCGATCTCTTAAGACCTGGGCAACACCACTGATATCACGTGACCAGCACCACTACAGCGACCACTCGATCAGCGTATGTGTGTGCGTATGTGTGTGCGTATGTGTGGACGCCAATCAAGGCTTCTGACAGTATTCCACCAGTAAAGGGCAATAACAAAATCAAGGGTCTCTCATGTGTTGAAGCTAATTCCAGCGTTGTTCAGGCAGTTACAGGCTGTGTCTTCTATCTATTTTAATGTCTAACTGTGTTTATTGACATGTAGGGAAGATAATAGTAGACTAATGTCTAACTGTGTTTATTGACATGTAGGAAAGATAATAGTAAACTAATGTCTAACTGTGTTTATTGACATGTAGGAAAGATAATAGTAGACTAATGTCTAACTGTGTTTATTGACATGTAGGGAAGATAATAGTAGACTAATGTCTAACTGTGTTTATTGACATGTAGTGAAGATAATACTAGACTAATGTCTGTTTGTATTTATTGACATGTAGGAAAGATAATAGTAGACTAATGTCTAACTGTGTTTATTGACATGTAGGGAAGATAATAGTAGACTAATGTCTAACTGTGTTTATTGACATGTAGGGAAGATAATAGTAGACTAATTTCTAACTGTGTTTATTGACATGTAGGGAAGATAATAGTAGACTAATGTCTAACTGTGTTTATTGACATGTAGGGAAGATAATAGTAAACTAATGTCTAACTGTGTTTATTGACATGTAGGAAAGATAATAGTAGACTAATGTCTAACTGTGTTTATTGACATGTAGGGAAGATAATAGTAGACTAATGTCTAACTGTGTTTATTGACATGTAGTGAAGATAATACTAGACTAATGTCTGTTTGTATTTATTGACATGTAGGAAAGATAATAGTAGACTAATGTCTAACTGTGTTTATTGACATGTAGGAAGATAATAGTAGACTAATGTCTAACTGTGTTTATTGACATGTAGGAAAGATAATAGTAGACTAATGTCTAACTGTGTTTATTGACATGTAGGGAAGATAATAGTAGACTAATGTCTAACTGTGTTTATTGACATGTAGGGAAGATAATAGTAAACTAATGTCTAACTGTGTTTATTGACATGTAGGAAAGATAATAGTAGACTAATGTCTAACTGTGTTTATTGACATGTAGGGAAGATAATAGTAGACTAATGTCTAACTGTGTTTATTGACATGTAGTGAAGATAATACTAGACTAATGTCTGTTTGTATTTATTGACATGTAGGAAAGATAATAGTAGACTAATGTCTAACTGTGTTTATTGACATGTAGGGAAGATAATAGTAGACTAATGTCTAACTGTGTTTATTGACATGTAGGGAAGATAATAGTAGACTAATTTCTAACTGTGTTTATTGACATGTAGGGAAGATAATAGTAGACTAATGTCTAACTGTGTTTATTGACATGCAGGGAAGATAATAGTAGACTAATGTCTGTTTGTATTTATTGACATGTAGGGAAGATAATAGTAGACTAATGTCTAACTGTGTTTATTGGCATGTAGGGAAGATAATAGTAGACTAATGTCTAACTGTGTTTATTGACATGTAGGGAAGATAATAGTAGACTAATGTCTAACTGTGTTTATTGACATGTAGTGAAGATAATAGGAGACTAATGTCTGACTGTGTTTATTGACATGTAGTGAAGATAATAGGAGACTAATGTATGTTTGTGTTATTGACATGTAGGGAAGATAATAGTAGACTAATGTCTAACTGTGTTTATTGACATGTAGGGAAGATAAAAGTAGACTAATGTCTAACTGTGTTTATTGACATGCAGGGAAGATAATAGTAGATTAATGTCTAACTGTGTTTATTGACATGTAGGGAAGATAATAGTAGATTAATGTCTAACTGTGTTTATTGACATGTAGGGAAGATATAGTAGATTAATGTCTGTTTGTGTTTATTGACATGTTGGGAAGTTAAGAGTAGATTAATGTCTGATTGTGTGTAGGTAACTGCTTGAGGGACCACGCTCTGAGTGTTTTTTTTTTTCGTTTGTTCATTGAGCCATGTTAAGTCTGTCTGTTTCATGAACCCTTCTGTTGAGTCTGTCAGGCTGACACCGTTTCTAATTGAACCATGTTGATAAGACTGTCTGTTTCATGAGCCCTGTTGTTGAGTCTGTCAGGCTGATACCGTTGTTCATTGAGCCATGTTGATAACTCTGTTAGGCTAACACTATTGTTATGTGAGCCCTGTTGATAACTCTGTTAGGCTAACATTGTTGTTATGTGAGCCCTGTTGATAAGTCTGTTAGGCTAACATTGTTGTTATGTGAGCCCTGTTGATAACTCTGTTAGGTTAACACTGTTGTTATGTGAGCCCTGTTGATAACTCTGTTAGGCTAACACTGTTGTTATGTGAGCCCTGTTGATAACTCCGTTAGGCTAACACTGTTGTTATGTGAGCCCTGTTGATAATATCTGTTAGGCTAACACTGTTGTTATGTGAGCTCTGTTGATAACTCTGTTAGGCTAACAATGTTGTTATGTGAGCCCTGTTGATAACTCTGTTAGGATAACAGTGTTGTTATGTGAGCCCTGTTGATAACTCTGTTAGGCTAACACTGTTGTTATGTGAGCCCTGTTGATAACTCTGTTAGGCTAACAATGTTGTTATATGAGCCCTGTTGATAACTCTGTTAGGCTAACACTGATCTTTCAAGAGCCTTGTTGATTGTTATGTTAAGCTAACACTCTTGCGTAAGTACATATTTAGGAATGATGAAATCTCTGCTATTTATACTTTTGAGCTCCCCCCCCCCCCCCCCACACTCTGAACTGCCTGCACCTCAAAGGCACACAAGGAAGCAACAACTTGAGATCTACAAACTTCACATAACGAGAAAGTGAGCGAGGGCATGACGTCACTGACTGTTCCCCAGTGCTACATAAGTATGGCAGTGACCCGAGTGACCCCACGTGAGAGAGCTATGTGAGCTGGCTGGCTTTGACGTGAGCTGCAGGTGTCAATCGCCACAACTTGCCAACATCGGAATGAGAAGGAACAATTTTAGACAAAGACACCGGAAAAGGGGGGGGGGGTGAGGCCGTTACAAGTATAGTAACTACAACTTTGTTTGTGCCAGAATGACAGAATTAGAAGTGACAGAGCGGCACAGAACGAGTATCTGGAGCAGACCTTATGCTGAAGACCCTTGTAGTCGGCCATGTTATCAGCGGAGCACAGCCTTCTCGCTGAGTTATCTGCCCTCGTGCTGGAGATCACTGACAGTTTTATTGACTTGCCTTGCCTGCCAGGTTGAGAACTTTGACAAGGGACAGAGCTCGGCCTGGAGACTTGTGCCAATGTGCAAGCCCGGGCCAGACCACGGTCCCGCCGGGGTCACGCAGAATGAGATGAGAGAAGCTCAAAATATCCAGGGATCGTGGGATGATGCCCCTGGGGTATCGTCTGTTGGGAACCAAAGCTAGTCTGGGTCTCTCTCCTGGGAACCATGTCCGGGAAGGGAGATAAGCCCGGCCTTTGAGAAAGATTTACGGCCACGTAAGGTATGCAGAGTTGTCTCGGCTGCTGCTGCCAGCGTCAGGGGCGTTGTTCTCAGACTTGGCACTCCCTGACACGGGCGGTGCTGAAGGGGGGCGGCGGGAGCATGCAATAGTGTCTAGGTTTGTCTGACGTGGAGAAACGTTCTCATAGACTGAGTACACAAGTACAGCGTGAAACAATAGACACAGAGAGAGGTACATAGACTGAGTACACAAGTACAGCGTGAAACAATAGACACAGAGAGAGGTACATAGACTGATGTTGACATGGTCTGATGTTGGCATAGACTGATGTTGACATGGTCTGATGTTGGCATAGACTGATGTTGACATGGTCTGATGTTGGTATAGACTGATGTTCACATGGTCTGATGTTGGTACAGACTGATGTTGACATGGTCTGATGTTGGTACAGACTGATGTTGACATGGTCAAATGTCAGTAAAAGAGGGAAAAACACAACAAATGTCAATAAAAGAGACAGAGAAAGAAAACTTTCTGTCAGTAAAAGAGACAGAGAAAGAAAACTTTCTGTCAGTAAAAGAGACAGAGAAAGAAAACTTTCTGTCAGTAAAAGAGACAGAGAAAGAAAACTTTCTGTCAGTAAAAGAGACAGAGAAAGAAAACTTTCTGTCAGTAAAAGAGACAGAGAAAGAAAACTTTCTGTCAGTAAAAGAGACAGAGAAAGAAAACTTTCTGTCAGTAACAGAGACAGAGAAAGACAACAAATGTAACTAACAAGAAAGAAAATCGATGTAGGTAAACGAGAGAGAGAATTGATGTAGATTATGGAGAGAGAGAATTAATGTAGATAATGGAGAGAGAGAGAGAGAATTGATGTAGATAATGGAGAGAGAGAGAGAGAATTGATGTAGATAATGGAGAGAGAGAATTGATGTAGATCATGGAGAGAGAGAGAATTGATGTAGATAATGGAGAGAGAGAGAGAATTGATGTAGATAATGGAGAGAGAGAGAATTGATGTAGATAATGGAGAGAGAGAGAATTGATGTAGATAATGGAGAGAGAGAGAGGATTGATGTAGATTATGGAGAGAGAATTGATGTAGATAATGGAGAGAGAGAGAATTGATGTAGATAATGGAGAGAGAGAGAGGATTGATGTAGATTATGGAGAGAGAATTGATGTAGATAATGGAGAGAGAGAGAATTGATGTAGATTATGGAGAGAGAGAATTGATGTAGATTATGGAGAGAGAGAGAATTGATGTAGATTATGGAGAGAGAGAATTGATGTTGATTATTGAGAGAGAGAATTGATGTAGATTATGGAGAGAGAGAATTGATGTAGATTATGGAGAGAGAGAATTGATGTAGATTATGGAGAGAGAGAGAGAATTGATGTAGATTATGGAGAGAGAGAATTGATGTAGATTATGGAGAGAGAGAATTGATGTAGATTATGGAGAGAGAGAATTGATGTAGATTATGGAGAGAGAATTGATGTAGATTATGGAGAGAGAGAATTGATGTAGATTATGGGGAGAGAGAATTGATGTAGATTATGGAGAGAGAGAATTGATGTAGATAATGGAGAGAGAGAATTGATGTAGATTATGGAGAGAGAGAGAGAATTGATGTAGATTATGGAGAGAGAGAGAGAGAGAATTGATGTAGATAAAGGAGAGAGAGAATTGATGTAGGTAAACAAGAGAGAGAATTGATGTAGATAAACGAGAGAGAGAGAATTGATGTAGGTAAACAAGAGAGAGAATTGATGTAGGTAAACGAGAGAGAGAATTGATGTAGGTAAACGAGAGAGAGAATTGATGTAGATAAACGAGAGAGAGAATTGATGTAGGTAAACAAGAGAGAGAATTGATGTAGGTAAACGAGAGAGAGAATTGATGTAGGTAAACAAGAGAGAGAATTGATGTAGATAAACGAGAGAGAGAATTGATGTAGGTAAACAAGAGAGAGAATTGATGTTGGTAAACGAGAGAGAGAATTGATGTAGGTAAACGAGAGAGAGAATTGATGTAGATAAACGAGAGAGAGAATTGATGTAGGTAAACGAGAGAGAGAATTGATGTAGGTAAACGAGAGAGAGAATTGATGTAGGTAAACAAGAGAGAGAATTGATGTAGGTAAACGAGAGAGAGAATTGATGTAGGTAAACGAGAGAGAGAATTGATGTAGGTAAACGAGAGAGAGAATTGATGTAGGTAAACGAGAGAGAGAATTGATGTAGGTAAACGAGAGAGAGAATTGATGTAGGTAAACGAGAGAGAGAATTGATGTAGGTAAACAAGAGAGAGAATTGATGTAGGTAAACGAGAGAGAGAATTGATGTAGGTAAACGAGAGAGAGAATTGATGTAGGTAAACGAGAGAGAGAATTGATATCGGGAAGCTTAGAGACATATGTTCGGCAAGAGAAGAGAACCTCTGCCAGTAGACGAGAAATAATGGAGAGCCGGTGTGTAAGAATGTCAACAGATGACGCCCCCTGGTATAGGAGCGACACGGGCTTGTGTTTGTTCTCTTCCGCGAGCTGAAACCCCTCGAGGGTCCTCGGGCTGGATCATCTGCCAGGGCCTGGACACCTCGCGCGGATTATCTTCTCTTGCACGATCCAGGCCTCAGGAGAACGTCCACGAGTGAGGGTCTCCGCAGATTTACTGGCTCCGAGAGCTGGCGAGGGAGGATGAGGGCCAGGATTGAAGAGTTCATCCATACAGCTAGACACGCACACCCACACACAGCTAGACACGCACACCCACACACAGCTAGACACGCACACCCACACACAGCTAGACACGCACACCCACACACAGCTAGACACGCACACCCACACACAGCTAGACACGCACACCCACACACAGCTAGACACGCACACCCACACACAGCTAGACACACCCACACACAGCTAGACACGCACACCCACACACAGCTAGACACGCACACCCACACACAGCTAGACACGCACACCCACACACAGCTAGACACGCACACCCACACACAGCTAGACACGCACACCCACACACAGCTAGACACACCCACACACAGCTAGACACACCCACACATAGTAGACTAAATGTACACACACAATTACTTGCCCACACAATCACTTGCCTACACAGAGTCACCCACACAATCACACACACAATCACTTGCTAACACAATCACTTTCCTATACACAGTTGCTCGTACAACCAACCAGTTACCTACACACAGTTGCCCATACAACCATTTACCCACACATAGTTGCCCATACAACCATTTACCTACACACAGTTGTCCATCCAATTCCACAAGGTCAGCACACAGCGTTGCTACAGCCGTTGGTCCACACACAGCGTTGCTACAGCCGTTGGTCCACACACAGCGTTGCTACATACAGCCGTTGGTCCACACACAGTTGCTACAGCCGTTGGTCCACACACAGCGTTGCTACAGCCGTTGGTCCACATACAGCGTTGCTACAACCGTTGGTCCGCGCACAGCGTTGCTACAACCGTTTGTCCGCACACAGCGTTGCTACAACCATTTGTCCGCACACAGCGTTGCTACAGCCGTTATTCCGCACACAGCGTTGCTACAACCGTCCACACACAGCGTTGCTACAACCGTTGGTCCACACACAGCGTTGCTATAACCGTTGGTCCACACACAGCGTTGCTAGAACCGTTTGTCCGCGCACAGCGTTGCTACAACCATTTGTCCGCACACAGCGTTGCTACAGCCGTTATTCCGCACACAGCGTTGCTACAACCGTCCACACACAGCGTTGCTACAACCGTTGCTCCGCACACAGCGATGCTTCAACCATTGGTCCGCACACAGCGTTGCTACAGCCGTTGGTCCGCACACAGCGTTCTACAGCCGTTGGTCCGCACATAGCGTTGCTACAACCGTTGGTCCACACACAGCGTTGCTACAGCCGTTGGTCCACACACAGCGTTGCTACAACCGTTGGTCCACACACAGTTGCTACAGCCGTTTGTCCGCACACACCTTTGCTACAACCGTTGGTCCACACACAGCGTTGCTACAACCGTTGGTCTACACACAGTTGCTACAGCCGTTTGTCCACACACAGCGTTGCTACAACTTGAGGTCTCACACAGCGTTGCTACAACTTGAGGTCTCACACAGCGTTGCTACAACTTGAGGTCACACACAGCGTTGCTACAACTTGAGGTCACACACAGCGTTGCTACAACTTGAGGTCACACACAGCGTTGCTACAACTCGAGGTCTCACACAGCGTTGCTACAACTCGAGGTCTCACACAGCGTTGCTACAACTCGAGGTCTCACACAGCGTTGTTACAACTCGAGGTCTCACACAGCGTTGCTACAACTGGAGGTCTCACACAGCGTTGCTACAACTCGAGGTCTCACACAGCGTTGCTACAACTCGAGGTCTCACACAGCGTTGCTACAACTCGAGGTCTCACACAGCGTTGCTACAACTCGAAGTCTCACACAGCTTTGCTACAACTCGAGGTCTCACACAGCGTTGCTACAACTCGAGGTCTCACACAGCGTTGCTACAACTCGAGGTCTCACACAGCGTTGCTAAACTCGAGGTCTCACACAGCGTTGCTACAACTCGAGGTCTCACACATCGTTGCTACAACTCGAGGTCTCACACAGCGTTGCTACAACTCGAGGTCTCACACAGCGTTGCTACAACTCGAGGTCTCACACAGCGTTGCTAAACTCGAGGTCTCACACAGCGTTGCTACAACTTGAGGTCTCACACAGCGTTGCTACAACTTGAGGTCACACACAGCGTTGCTACAACTTGAGGTCACACACAGCGTTGCTACAACTTGAGGTCACACACAGCGTTGCTACAACTCGAGGTCTCACACAGCGTTGCTACAACTCGAGGTCTCACACAGCGTTGCTACAACTCGAGGTCTCACACAGCGTTGTTACAACTCGAGGTCTCACACAGCGTTGCTACAACTGGAGGTCTCACACAGCGTTGCTACAACTCGAGGTCTCACACAGCGTTGCTACAACTCGAGGTCTCACACAGCGTTGCTACAACTCGAGGTCTCACACAGCGTTGCTACAACTCGAAGTCTCACACAGCTTTGCTACAACTCGAGGTCTCACACAGCGTTGCTACAACTCGAGGTCTCACACAGCGTTGCTACAACTCGAGGTCTCACACAGCGTTGCTAAACTCGAGGTCTCACACAGCGTTGCTACAACTCGAGGTCTCACACATCGTTGCTACAACTCGAGGTCTCACACAGCGTTGCTACAACTCGAGGTCTCACACAGCGTTGCTACAACTTGAGGTCTCACACATCGTTGCTACAACTCGAGGTCTCACACAGCGTTGCTACAACTCGAGGTCTCACACAGCGTTGCTACAACTCGAGGTCTCACACAGCGTTGCTACAACTCGAGGTCTCACATCTTCTTAACTCACCAGACGGGAAATAACTTATCACAGACAGCGACAGCTGATACCCCACAACACCTCACTGCTACATCAGACAGTCTCAATACCTCAATGCTACATCAGACAGTCTCAATACCTCACTGCTACATCACACACCCCACAACACCTCACTGCTACATCAGACAGTCTCAACACCTCACTGCTACATCAGACAGTCTCAATACCTCACTGCTACATCAGACAGCCTCAATACCTCACTGCTACATCAGACAGCCTCAACACGTCACTGCTAAATCAGACAGCCTCAATACCTCACTGCTACATCAGACAGTCTCAATACCTCACTGCTACATCAGACAGTCTCAACACGTCACTGCTACATCGGACAGTCTCAACACTTCACTGCTACATCAGACAGTCTCAACACTTCACTGCTACATCAGACAGTCTCAATACTTCACTGCTACATCAGACAGCCTCAACACTTCACTGCTACATCAGACAGTCTCAACACTTCACTGCTACATCAGACAGTCTCAACACTTCACTGCTACATCAGACAGTCTCAACACTTCACTGCTAC